>JAODAL010010036.1:0-107327 GCA_025379985.1 Phyllomedusa bahiana
ATTAAACAGGTGGCTTAGGGGGTTTTGGCGGCTTGGGGGGTATGGCAGGCTTAGGGGTATACCAGGCTTAGGGGTATACAGGCGGTTAAGGGGTATATGGCAGGCTTAGGGGGTATACAGGCGACTTAGGGGGTATACAGGTGGCTTAATTGGTATACGCAGGCTTAGGGGGTGTAAGGCAGCTTAGGGGTATACGGAGCTTAGGGGAATACAGGCGGCTTAGGGGTATACAGGCGGCTTAGGGGGTAAAACGGCAGGCTAAGGGGTAAAACAGGCGGCTAGGGGTATAGGCCAGGCTTAGGGGGGGTATATAGGCAGCTTAGGGGTATACAGGCGTGTTAGGGGGTATACGGCCGGCTGAGGGGGTATACGGCGGGCTTAGGGGGTATACAGGCGGCTTAGGGCTATACAGGCAGGGGGATAGGGCAGGCTTAGGGGTATAGGGCGGGCTAAGGGGTATACAGGCGCTTAGGGGTATAGGGGCAGGCTTAGGGATATACAGGCGGCTTAGGGAGTATACAGGGAGGCTTAGGGGCAAGTAAAATAAGAAATCCCTTACTCACCTCGGTCCACGCTCCCCCGATGCGCCGCGCTGCAGCCTCTCTGCAGCCTCTGCGCTCAGTGCGGGCGGCGCGGTGATGTGACGTCACCGCGGGCGCCCACGTGATCACAGAACGCCGGCAGGGGAAGTAGCAGAGCGATCGGCGCTCCGTTCTGCTATCTCCATCGAACCGCTGCCTCTGAACGCTCGGGCCGGAGGGTCCGGGCGTTCAGAGGCAGTATGCGCCGGGCCCCTCAGCTCCCCGCCCGCCGTAGTAAACTGTTAAGTTCACTGCCGGCGGGCCCAGGAGCGGCATTACCGGGGGGTACGGGACGGGGTTTAGCAGCTGGCCCGGGCCGGGCCCCCTAAGCGCAGGGGCCCCATAGCAACTGCTACCCCTGCTACCCTGGTAGTTACGCCCCTGGATTGGTGGATTCTATCTGCCGCCTGGGCTCAACCAATCAGCTCTTTTCTGCCTTTTTTACTGTATTTTAAAACTTCCCCCTTTTCATTTGATTGGTCCATACTTCTCCATAGCTTATAATGGTTTTCCCTGTCGCCCCCTATTCTGATTGGCTGGTTTTTGCCGACCAATGAGAAGAGCTTAAAGAATTTGAATTATTTGTTAAAATTCCAGGCAATTCTCTATATCCCAATTCCCGATGTTGCGCCGGTCTCGGCGACAAACGCGTTGTTATTGATTTTATTAATGTATGTTTATAGAAGGTTTCAGCTCTTTTACAGAGAATGTTTTACACTTAATAAAAAAGATTTATTTACTAATACTCCATGCCTCACAGCGCTGAGATTTCAGTGCCCCATCTCTCCATAGACTACAATGGGACAAAGTAGCTCGCGCTCTGATTGGCCGGGATAGCCAAGCCCACGCTAGTTCAACCAATTAGCTCTTTTCTGCCTTTTTACTGTATTTTGAACTGTCCAGCCTTTGAATTTGATTGGTCAATACTTCCCCATAGTTATAAATGGGTCCCTGTCCCTCCTATTCTGATTGGCCAGGGTTGCCAAGCCCCCGCTAGCTCAACCAATCAGCTCTTTTTCTGCATTTTACTGTATTTTGAACTGTCCACCTTTGAATTTGATTGGTCAATACTTCTCCATAGGTTATAATGGGTCCCTGTCGCTTCTATTCTGAATGGCTGGTTTCTGCCGACCAATGAGAAGCGCTTACAGAATTTGAAGTACTGTATTTCCCGGCAATTTTCAATATCCAAATTCCCAATGTAGCGCCGTTCTTGATTTTTGGAAAGTGATTTTATTTATATATTTTTTTAGTAGGTTTGATCTCTTTTTCTGATAATGTTTTACACCTAATAAAGGCGATTTTTTTATTCATACTCCATGCTGCACGGACATCTTTAATGATTTCTCGAATCGGAATACATGTTCGGCGCAGTCCCGCACTGCGCCTAAGTCCCGCACTGCGCCCCACACACTGGCGAGGCGCAGGGAACTTTTCATCGCATGTATGAGCGCACCTCCTCAGACGGCGAATATTAGGCGCAGTCCCGCACTGCGTCTAAGTCCCCGCGCTTCGCCTCACACACTGGCGAGGCGCGTCAGACTTTACACGGCATGTATGAGCGTACTACGTCGGGCGGTGAATCTTAGGCGCAGTCCCTTCTGTGCCTAAGTCCAGCACTGCGCCTCACACACTGCCGAGGCGCGGCGGACTTTACACCGCATGTATGAGCGCACCTCGGCACCGACATACATGAGGCGCAAATTTCGCTGGAAAACTGGCGGAAACATGCGCTCCAACGTGGCGAGATTCATACATGGCGCCCTTAGTATCAATATATTATATGTCAAGTACTGTCATATATGTACACTGTTTCTGTAGATAATTTTACATCTGACCTCTAGATTACGGTTGAGGGATGGAAAATTCCTTTAAGACTCTACTTCAAGGCTGTACAAATACTAATTTCTTTTGATCTTTTTCTGCTGTAACTCTGTAGTCTCTGTCACATGGTATACATAGTGATCTCTGCTAGCAAAAATGGAGTTTTAGGGCTTGTTCCTACAGCAAGGGTTTTCAGTCACACTGCCAGCATAATGAAAACCTTAGAACATGTTCATTCTTCTGCCTGGTTTTCGGGCAGAACATGAACAGTTGTTGCCCATGGGTTATACCTGGTATTGCAGCTCTAGTCCATTGAAGTTAGACTGAGCTGCAATACACAAGTGGTCAGGTGTAGAGTTTGGAGGTCTTGCAGCAGAAGGGATCTGTAAGGGCAGTAGAGGAGCCTGTAAACCCGACCCCCTCTTTTATATTTTGGCTGGTTTGTAAATTATGAGATCATGTGATCATTCAGAGCCAATGAGCTGAGAGCTGATATCCTGCTGCTGGGGTCTAGGCTGTTCCCCCTGAATATATGAAGAACTTAAGAAACGTGGTTTGAGGGGTTAAGCCATAGTTGCCAACTTTTGAAAATGAAAAAGCAGGAGATTGTAGTGGGCGGCGCGCGTAGTGCGCCGCGGCAAAAATTTGCATGGACACGCCCATCTTGTCTGTATGCCACGCCCTTCAAAAAGCCACACCCACTCCACCTAACTGCATAACGGCTTTGGAAGAAAGCCAGGTAGATGCCCTTATCGCCAGGTAGTAGCCCCCCATAACCAGGTAGTGCCCCTTAACTAGAGCCGGCCGTAGATGCCCCTCTGTAGCCAGGTAGAGCCAAATTTGTAGCCAGGTAGATGCCCCCCTTTGTTAGCCAGGTAGGTGCCCCCCTTTATTGCCAGGTAGGTGCCCCCGTTGTTAGCCAGGTAGTGCCTCCATTGTTAGCCAGGTAGTGCCCCCTCTGTTGCCTGGTAGTGCCCCCTCTGTAGCCAGGTAGTGCCTCCATTGTTAGCCAGGTAGTGCCCCCATTGTTTGCCAGGTAGTGCCTCCTCTGTTGCCAGGTAGTGCCCCCATTGTTTGCCAGGTAATGCCCCCATTGTAGCCAGGTAGTGCCCCCATTGTTGCCAGGTGATGCCCCCATTGTTACCAGGTAGTGCCCCCATTGTTGCCAGGTAGTTGCCCTCTCTGTTAGCCAGGTAGAGCCCCCTAAAGCTAGTAAAAATAAAATAATAAAATCCACTCCCCTTACCAGGCTCCTGCAGAGCAGCCAGCTCCTGCCCGATCTCCTCAGCGACGCAGGGAAGTGAGAGCCGCCGAGCGTCACTTCCCCTGCGCCGCTGACCTGTAGGTACGGCGCACAACGGCGCCGGACATACAGAGGGAGGGGGGGAGGAGGGAGCAGGGAGCGATCCCTCCTGCCTCCTCCCTGCACAGTGAGACGCGACGGGCGTGTGAGCGGACGCTGCGGCCGCTTCACCCGCCTGTAGGAGCGGCCCGGCGGCGCCAGAGTAGCGCACCAGCGCTACTCTTGCGCCGCGGTAATTTAAAGGACCCCCGCCGCATGCAGGCGGGAGGAATGCCAACTCCCCCGGGAGGGCGGGGGGGGGACCCCAAATAGCGGGACCCCCCCGCCAAAAACGGGAGAGTTGGCATGTATGGGTTAAGCATGTATCCGCCCCCCAGTAACCAGTGATATCTAAACTCCTAGGTAAGAAGAGTCTAGTGATGATCTCCACAGCAGACGCTGCCTCTTATTTTCCTTTCTTTCTCACATTTTCCAGGATGGTTTGTAGTTAATAGTTTCCAGGCTGTAAGCGGTAAGATCGGAGATGTCTGGGGGACAACAAAGAGTACTGACGCCAAAAATGAGTCTCCAGAGCAGTCAGTGCAGCCGCTACTGTAGCTCCTGCATGGGGTGCCGCCGCCCTTCCCTGGAGGGTAAATGTGTCTATGCAGCAGAATGGTAATATGGAATTTTGAAATGCATTAGAAGGCAATTTTGCCTTTCAGGAGTCTTGGAGAGCTGGGTGACAGTCATTGTGGATGATGGATTTTGCCATTTTGGTTGTCATTCATCTTTTCTGACATCACATAATGAATGATAGTTTTAAGCTGCTGACTAAGGAGAAGACGCAGAGCTTGTACATAGTATTTAAACAGGCAGCACTTATTACACAATAGCTATAACAGAAGAGTCACGGGCAGTTCACAGTTTAATGAGACTACGTTTTGCCAAGAACATGGATGATGGCAGCTTCAGCTCTGGCTTCAGGAATGCTTTAGAATGTAATTTTTCACATGATATCTGTCCTAACAGATCACCCCACTAGTGGTCTAATATATGTGTATTTTCTTAATAAAATGATTATCTTTCAACATAAAGTGAACTGTATATGAAGACTTTTACTAAATACATTGCTCTTTTTATATTGGCCTGGTCAGTAGATAAGAGATATTTTATCTGCTTTGAGTGCACACAATTGTCTCTAGGTTACCATCCATATCTTCCTTCTGGATTAGGCAGAGAACAGGGAGTGACATCACCATAGCCGGATGGAGTAACCAAAATCTAACAAGATTATACTGTTTACCTTGATAAGCACTTGTTTTCACTATTTGGAGCTCTGTAGCTTTGTTTCTCACAAATTAAATTTCCTGCACTTGTTTCACTGTAATGTTCATCTAGTTAAATGCCATTTGTTGCTATAGAACCATCCACAGCCTGACCAGGCAGTGTGAATCTGGAGCTGCCTGTGAGTCTGAAGTCGCATGGCGAGATCATGATGATGATTGTACACTTTGAACAGTGTGCTGGTACTTTAAATTGATACTTCCATCAGAAAGGAGTAATTTTGTTAAAGCAATATTCCCGGAAAACTATTTTATTTTTTTAGAATTTTGGCAGTATTTTTTATTTTTTTTATTTAGGCAGTCCTATGCACTTAAAAATAATGTATACATACTTTACTGCGGCTGCTGCTTATCTATATAAAGTCGCATTACAAATAGTCTATAATGACCGCTCTATTGTTCTCTGGACAAGACTAGATAAAGATTCGACAAGACCAATCGGGCAGACAAAACAAATACTTGAAAGGATAATGAGGTGATCTTTTTCTTTACTAGCTTTTTTCACTTTTATCAGATCATGCCAATAAGAAATTCACCTTTAAGACCATAGTTGGCCTGGAAGAGAACCATCAAGCAATCCTCTCACCGTCATGCAAATATGGAAACTTTAAAAAAAGATATAACAAAAAGCCCACCAAATATGAAAAAAATCTATAGAATTGTCACATATTACTTGTCAATATGTGAAAACAAAATTTGATGACGACGTCCCTTTAAAGCAAAATTGTCAAGTGGCTTTGGACCTGATGCAAATTTGGGGAAAAATAATTTCCCCCCCACAATAATAGATTTACATGAATTGGAAGGTTTTCCAAGGAGAAAGTAAAAAAAAAAAATCCGACAGACCTGGGATAGTTGCTTACCCCACCTACTTTCAGTGATTGACAACTTTCACTGTATCAGTGTGTGTATAGAGCAAACTGTCAATCATTGCATGTGGGTGGGACAGTTGTATTTTTTAGTGTACAGTTTTGCTTTTAAGTTCTGATTTTTACTCAGAAATCCTGCTCCAAATCATATAAATCTATATATCACAGATCTCAGCTTCGCTCACTCTATGACATTCTGCTCTCAGATATTGGAGCATAAACCCCCTGAGAAGGGATCATCTGTATAACTAGCCAGCAGTGGATCAGAGGCAGGCAGAGGCTGGTAACATCAGGCCTAGATAGAAGGACTACTCATAAAGCCTTAACAAGAGAAAGAAAAAGAAGGAAATAAATGAGACAAATAGAAAGAGAGATGTAGTGTAAGAAAGAGGAAGACACTGAGATGAATAGTCCATGTAGCCAGGTCCCCTACTCTTGAGGGAACAGGGAACTGTCCGCCCCTAGGCTGTTCCTAGGGGCGGACGAGGCGGGCGGCACCCGCCTCTGGGTGAGCGGAGCCCCGACACCCTGGGCAAACGCCCGCTCACCTGCCCCTAGGAACGGTCCTGGTGAAGAGTGGGAGTTACCTGTTCCCTCAAGAGTAGTGGCCCTGGCTACATGGACTATTCATCTCAGTATCTTCCTCTTTCTTACACTACTGCTCTCTTTCTATTTGTCTCATTTATTCCTTCTTTTTCTTTCTCTTGTTAAGGCTTTGTGAGTAGTTCTTCTATCTAGGCCTGATGTTACCAACCTCTGCCTGCCTCTGATCCACTGCTGGCTAGTTATACAGATGATCCCTTCTCAGGTCGTTTATGCTCCAATATCTGAGAGCCGAATGTCATAGAGTGAGCGAAGCTGAGATCTGTGATATATAGGTTTATATGATTTGGAGCAGGATTTCTGAGTAAAAATCAGAACTTAAAAGCAAAACTGTACACTAAAAAATACAGCTGTCCCACCCACATACAATGATTGACAGTTTGCTCTATACGGTAAGCCCTGGACTCTAAACGGCCATTGTAAAACAGCTGTGCAGAGTCAAAGCTAGCAGCTGTACACACTGAGTGCAGCTGCCGGCACAGGGAGGAGGCAGGACAGATCGTTCCCCTCCTGCCTCCCCCCTGTATGTATCAGTGCTCAGTGAGCGCTGATACATACACAGCGTTGCAGGGGGCGCACGGCTTTCTCCGCGCCACCTGCGATGCTGAGTCTCGGCTCCCGACCGTCCCAGGAGACACCGGGAGCTGAGTGTAAGCGGCGTCATGACGTCACGCCTCTTACACTGAATCCAGGCTCCTGGACCTGCCGCTGCAGGGATCCTGGAAAGGTAAGTGCGTTTTTTTATGTTATTATCCTTAGCTACAGGGGGCAACTGGCAGGGCTACAGGGACAACTACAAGGGCTTCAGGGGCAACTAGCCGGACTACAGGGGCAACCGGCTACAGGGGGAAACTGGCGACAGGGGGCAACTAGCAGGAAAACAGGGGGCAACTGGCTTCAGGGGACAACTGGCTACAGGGGGCAACTGGCTACAGGGGCAATTGACTACAGGGGGCAACTGACAACAGGGGGCAACTGGCGAGGCTCGGGGGGCAACTGGCTACAGGGGGCATAATGGCTACAGGGGCAACTGGCTACTTGGGGCAACTGGCTACAGGGGGCAACTGACTACAGGGGGAAACTGGCAGGGCTACAGGGGCAACTGGCTACAGAGGGCAACTGGCAGGGCTAAAGGGGCAACTGGCTACATGGGGCAACTGGCAGGGCTACAGGGTGCAACTGGCTACAGAGGCAACTGACTACAGGGGCAAATATCATGGCTACAGGGGCAACTGACTACAAGGGCAACCATCTGGCTACAGGGGCAACTATCATGGCTGCCGGGACTGCTGTCAGGTTACAGGGGGGTATTACATGGCTACAGGGGCAACTATCTGGCTACGGGGGCAACTATCTGGTGAAGCATTGTGGTGCTTTATTTTACGAGGGGAGGCGGGGACGAAATTTCTTCACTTCGCCCTGAGTGCAATTTAGCCTATGAACGGCCCTGCTCTTCATCTACCTGTGAAGGTACAGAGGGCTTAGTTGTTGGGCTTGGAAGATCGCCAAGAAAAAGGTGGGTTGGCAATCATTGGTTAGCTGTTGGAAAATACTGAAGAAGCAAAGTGCAGCAAGTGTACTGAGACAAGAGAAATTGTACCCTCTTCTAAATGTGATAACATAGCTGCTGGAAGTGAATATGTATTGAAATGAGGAGGGGAACATCTCTCCACTACACACCTTAACTGGTGCTCTATCAAAGTGAGAGATGTTTCCCTCTCCTCATAACCACTCATTGCTATCCCACCAGTCAACAATAATCGCTCTGCACTACCTGATGAGGCAAAACCCCGAAACGCGTGTAGATGAGCAATATTGGCTTTGACAATATTCCTTTTTGTGCTTCGTCAACAGATTCAGTGAATCAGAAGTAAATTGAGATTTTTACAACTATGAGAGGGCAGTGAGCTTTCCAGCTCCTTTCCCATAATGCCTTGTGATATGTATTGAAATGTCTTTATGTTAATACCGTGACTAAAGCCTGCCAAGAAACCCAAAGCTGCTGTGTCTCTGTAATACAAAATACTGATGAGGTTTCTAATTCTAATAACCTATAATATGGGTTATCACTGGTAAATTAGAGCTCCACCTCCGATATTAAAACTCTAAATAATGCTGAGTAAATATAATGCTAAAATAAATAATGACTTATCTTGTACTGAACCATCCTGTCTTATACTTCAGTCACATTCAGACCTACGTTAAAACCCAGAAGTTTTTACAAACGTGAACAGTAAGGTGGCGTTATTGAGGGAAGATACATTTCCCCTAGAACACTCTCATATGTGACTATAGGGAGCGCATGGATAGATGCGTGTCACCGAGTGGCCTGGACTCGGTGAAGGGAGAGCCGACAGTCTTGTGTGTCAGTAGCACTACGCTACTGACATGTGTAGTAGAAGCGGTTCCAATCCGCTTGTGTCCGGGTCGGCTTTTCCTGGAGTGGTCAAAGAGCTGGGTGGGTGGCAGGGGCGTCGCTAGGCAGATTCATTCGGGGCACGAGCCCCGAATGAATCCGCCTGTGCCTCGAGTCTCGGCGTCTCCAGGCCGCTGCCTTGGGCCTGGAGCGCTCCTGTGTGCGGGCGGCGCCCGCCGATGTCTCTGACTGCGCGGCCGTTTCACAGCAGCCGCGCAGTCAGAGTAGGGGAGGAGACAGGACGGATCGTTACCGTCCTGTTTCCTCCCCTGTTTGTACGGTGCTCACCGAGCGCCGTACATACAACTGGGGGTCGCAAGGGGCGTGATGCGCCGCTTTCATCACCCCCCTGCGACGCTGGGATCCTCTAAGCTGCAGATATGCCGGCCGAGGAGATCCCGGGCCCCGCGAGACGGCGTAAGCAGCGTGATGACATCACGCTTGCATTATACGCTCTCAACTGCAGACCAGGACGGCCGACTCTGCCTCATTAGGTAAGTAGGTTTTTTATTTATTTTTATTAGGTAAGTGGGGCAAGACACTGCTACAAGGGGGGCATGGCAAGACCACAGGCTACAAGGGGCAGGGCAAGACACTGCTACAAGGGGCAGGGCACTGCTTACCAAGGCTGCAAGTGGACACGCTACAAGGGGGCAAGACACTGGCTACAAGGGGGCAAGACACATGCAAAAAGGGTCTCAAGACACTGCTACAAGGGGGCAAGACACTTGCTACAAGGGGGCAAGACACCTGGGCTTACAAGGGGCATAATGCAACAGGGGCTAAGACCTGGCTACAAGGGGCATAATGGCTACAGAGACAAGACACTTGATACAATGGGGCATAATGGCTACAGGGACAAGACACTGGCTACAAGGGGTCTTAATGGCTACAGGGACAAGACACTAGCTAAAGCTTTCCGGTTCCGGCGCGTGCATGCGAGTAGCATGCACTGAGAGCTCCGGCCTCTGCTTCCGTCCTCTAAATACGGGTATCCCCCAGCCGCATATCCACAGCTAGAACGGCACATTTGTAGTGCCAACGCTATCAGGCGCTCCATTCACTTCAAGGCATCGCCTAATCACCGGGTCCCGCTTGTCGCTAAACACCCGGAGTGACCTGGGACGCCGATCCTGCGCCCATCCAAGATTGCCCGGATCCTCCGCGCTCCAAGAGGAGCGTGGCTGCGGCCAGCACCCAGCGCCAGAAGGTGGACCGCAGCTGAGGGGGACACAGAATCAGACTGTGAAAGCTGCAGTCTCAGAAGGTACACACCCAACCCTTAGCACAGAGCACAGGCCAGCCGCTGAGATTATACCCAGCAAGCACTGCTGGACAAGGCCACACCAGCACAGAGGATGAAGGTACCAGAAGATAGATCTAGATGAGTCTATCCCCTGCCTAAGACATCTCCTGTAAAACCATGGGCAGTCGCTGTGGCCCAAATTGCTCGCCCCGATATATACTAGCCCCTTTGAGGCCACCATCTCGCTTCAGTAAAGCAGCAGTGACCTCTGCAGTCTCATCACTTCATGCTGAATTTGAAGAGACCACACTGGGCGTATAGTTGGAGGCAGAGGAGAGAATAGCTTGTGGTGATGACACCTGGGTACCAAGAAACACCATGGAAGATTACTCAAAGAAACCTGCTATTTACAGGAAAAGGTAGACGGACCTGGAGAATCCTCAGCCGCAGGAACAACTCTGAGAATCATAGGTTAAGCGAAGCTATCCAGCAGAAAACACTTGCATGATATCTGCTCATAAACCATATCCCGCAAGCCGGGCCTCAAGGCCGCCTGAAGGTAGAACGGCCACAGAATAGGCCCCAATATCTGCTCCCCAGGAAGACCCGAGACCAAAACCCAGACAGGTTTATAGTGAGATATCTGGACTATGCTGAAAAGGCCCAGCTCCTACAGCATTACCGCACCCTAAGGTCACCCTTTACTATACCATGGTGATAATCACCTATTATTCCGGACTACTCCCATTGAAGTGGCTAAAAAAGGAAATCTTTCCCTCTAACGCTCACCCTCTGGTTAAGAACAGATCCGTTTCAACCTACAGTTCCCGGCCATCTTAAAGAATTTTTCCAGAACAAGGAACTCCGATCATGAATGCCAAAACGGTGGGAAGATTCGAAGACTGCCTGACCCAATTTACTCAAGAGAAGGAAGTCTGGTGAGCCGCTCCGAAGAAAAGCGTCCAGAAAATGAGGGGAGGCCTCGCGCAAGCCAGCAAGACAAAAACAGCTCCAGCACAAGAGAACCCCGATTACAGCAAGGACAATTCCGGACCGTCCGAGAGAAGCGCTGATCTGAACATTTTCCCGGTCTAGGAGCCGGGTTTTCTACTTTAAAAGTGAAATTTCCTCCTTGATAGGCCATCCCCCGCAGTTTTCACTGCGGATGTATAGATTAACGTTGTCTGACATAGATGAAAATACATCTTTGTCAAACTTATAGGGTTTTGACTGTTTATCTTGAAGATATATACAGTGCAAGTTTTAAGGGCAAGGTTTAGCACAATGTGTCTTAATGTAAGACGGGAGGGAAAGGGGTTCTATATACGATCTGGTATCTGTGCGGCCTTAAAAGGTTAGGAGGAAAGTACTTCTCACCTCCACATTGATGCAGGGCGAAGAAAAGAGAAGTCAATAAGATAATGAAAGGAGTAAGAGTGTGAAAAGGAGGCTATTGTGTTTGTTTTGCTATTTTTGGTGTTAAGGGGTGGAGGGTCTTATACACACTGCGTGGGAGTGTAAGTGTCGTCGCTGTGTTAAGAATTAAGTAGTGCAAACATTGCGATTTGGTTTTTCCATGAACATAAAGGCCTGCTGTACGTGCGCGGCCCGCGCGAGCAGAGTCTGCGTGCTCTATCGTGTGCTGAGGACATCTCAAAAAGCTGAACCAGTTATGAGTTATTTACAAGAGTCTCCGACCTCACAGAGAACGAGCTACTGCTCTCATATCGTGTCTCAAAAGCTCTGGGTTGGAATGAGTATTAGGGTCACCCTCGGTACAAGGGAAGGCGGGGGTGATCAGGCTATTCAACAGAAAACATCAACATAACAAAATCATGATCAGGAGAAGGCGAATGCTGGATGCTCAGGTCTTAGAGGGTGTAGTCATAGAAAGTTAAACTATAACAGCGTCCAGGCTGGGAATCTTGTCCTCTTCAATGTTTTAGGTGCCCGGTCGGAAACGCGGAGATATCAAGGCTGTGAGCAAACCCCTTCTTCCACAGTAGGGACCTCCATATTGAAAGAGCAGAGCTGAACTAATATACTAGTCTGGGTGAATTCAACTGCGTCATGAATGACGTTAAGGATAGAAAACGCACCACAAATCCAGGGATGGGGGGAACCCAGAACAGAGTCCTCTTTGATTCACTCTGCATCACTGCAGGGTGACGGATGCCAGATGGAGGCACTTCAACCCTGAGGAAAGACAATATACCCACTTCTCCCTCACTGCGCATTTGTCTTGGTCTCGACTTGACTAATTCCTAGCAAGCAACTCTTTGCTGGTAAGTGTAGACTCCTTTGATATAGGGGATCTAGTAATATCCGACCACTCCCCGGTGCTGATCAATCTTAGAGATCTTCACCCCAAAGGAACAGACATATTGTGGCGTTTCCCGGGAACTCTCCATGGCAGATGTTCACTGTTAAAGAATCCCAAAAAGATGGGTGGGAGAGAATATGCCAAATACCATGCTCACACAGGTCTCCTGCGCTTTTCTGGGACACATGAAGGCGGTAGATGAGGGGGAAAATAATGTCTTACATGACGCAAGAAAAAGTCTGCTAAAGGGAATTCTTTGGACAAAGCAACAGCTCAGCTAGACAGTCCAATACCGCATACCTATGGCAGTCCCAGCGAGGAAAACAAACTAATCGCTGGGACTCAGCTAAGGAACAATTCGAATTCCAGCGAAAAACCATCGAGACGTTCCTGGAGAATAAAATGAGGGCTCCTGTTTCGCTTCGCAACAAATCGGGCCCGTCTGTTAGCTAATTTGGTCAGAACAGTAGGGGACCGAGGGAATCCTAATGTCTAAAGAAGACAAGGCTCGCTGTTGCCAAAGATCCAAAGAAATAAATACCATCCTACCAAATACTATGAGAATTTGTCTCACAACTCCATATGACAACTCAAAAGGGGAGCCGAGTTTCCTCAGAATATACGGGCTAATGCTATCCATCGACAAAGAAAGGGGTTAAATTAAATGACCCTGTCAGTAAGGAGGAACAGCTGAAGTTATCAGGACGCTTACCACCAGCCAAAGCCCCAGGCCCAGAATGGCCTCAATGGGGACCTTCTAGATATATTGAGACGAGATCCACACACCACCACCAGCTAAGTGTAGCCGAAGACATTTAAGCAGCGACAGGTCAGTGTTGCCATCCGCGATACAGGCATATATATCCAGAGCATATATAAAAAAGGCAAAGGATCCCCTACAGAGCCGAGTCATATAGACCAATTTCATAATGTAACCAGGATGGACAAAAATAAATATCAAAAGTGAGCCAATAGGCTGTCAAAATCTGATGCCCAAACTATAGGTAGCACCAATTAGGGTTCATAAAAGTAGATCAGCGGTTAAGAACATTAGGGCAGTCTTTGCATACATAGATCGGTTGAGATGGGTAGGCCAGATTGGTTGGTCGCAGGCCTACTATGGATTTGGACCGCAGAGAACACTTCGACAACGTTGAACAGGCACTGGCTGAAACCTGATTATTGGATAAGATGGGCTTCTTTCCCGGGGAAATTTTTAGAAATTACTTAGCGGCCATGTACAGAACACCACAGAAGGCGGCGAATCCATACCCAAGGCTTCATATGCGCAGAACAATCCAGCACCAAAAGGGTACGAGACAGGGTTGCAACCTATCGCCCATTGCTGTTCGAACATAGCGTTGAACCTTTGCTATCCACCTCTGGATCAGAACATATTCAGGGGCAATCAAAGTGGGGTCCCGAGAGTGTCAAAATGACTTGTTTCCGCAGATGAACATGCTCCTCTTCTGAGGACCCGACAGCAACACCTGGGTAAACTTCTGGATACTTTGGCCAAGAATTGGGGATGATTCTCGGGATTCAGAATAAATAAGACCTAAATGTCAGTTATTGCCACTAGCAAGCGTTAAAATTTCCTGAATGAATAATGGAGTCGAAGGTGGTTAATACCACTACAACCTATCTGGTGCATTAAAATTGGTACCCAGGGATGGTAATGTCATACCAGTTTGAATTATCCCCCCCTGCTGGACAATATAGTGGCTGAACCTAGAGAAATTCGGAGAGATCTGCCCCTGTTCCATCATGTGAAGGGTTCAGCTGAAACAGATGGATATTTTTTCGCACGACTACTGTAACCGCTACAGAACATCCCACTTTTGTTACGTCCACACGGATGTGATCGGCTGCGTAAACTCCTTTCAAATTTATATGGAGAGGAAACATCTAGGACTAGCTAAAAAAAGCTAACTATGGGAAAATTGCAGGGGGTCGCAGTCTCCCAAACATAAGACTTATATCTGGGCGGCCATGTGGCCGACATGTATCAAGATTGGGCTAGAGAATGCCAAACCTATTCCTCCAACACATTATTGGAATCCCAGCTAGCCAGCCCATGCGGATTGGTTTACACTCCTGCATCTATTCTTCTTCATCTCCCACTGAAACTCCAAAGAGCGAGGTTTAAACAAAGCCTGTGTTTCTGAGGACACTTTGGCAGACGTGCGCCACGTGAGAAAAATGTCAACAGCCCATGTACATCTCGCAGATCCTCCCTTGTGTGATTACCCCGCGTTCAGGATGCTGGAAAGAAAATAAACTCTTTCTGTGCTGAGGACAAAAAGGGATCCAAAAGGTTTAGGGGAATGTGCCTTGTCACTATCGGAACTGCTTCCTTACTCAAATTGAGGGAACTGAAGGAAAATTTGGATTGGGCACTAATCAATTATTCCATATAGGCAGCTAGAAAGCTTCAGCAAAGCCTTCATGACCAATCTTCAATCTTAGGTATTCAAAGTAACCTGGAGCTTTGTAAGAGGGGATGGAGAAGGGGAACTCTGTCAAAATAACTCCAATCTAACCGCAATAAGGAAACAATCGACCTGGGGAACGGGTACTCTTTGCTTCAAAAGTTGGGAATCACAACTGATGGACCTGAGATCTCCCAGAAAAGTTCTTAAGGTGCTTGACTTTAGTAAAGTCGAGGCAGTGATAGTGAGCTGTGGCGAAGATTTTTAATTTAGACTAGCTCACAAATCAATATATGCATTTAATATACCGGCTGGAATTGAAGAGACTAAGTATCTACAGGCCTGCCCGAAAAAAAAAAAAAAAAAAAAAAATTATGGTGTCCCGGATAGGGCTAACCTATGTGCACTCCATGTGGTGTGTGCAAAGGTTCAGGAGTTCTGCATCAGGTTGTAAACTTTTGTTGAAGGATACTTGGGAACTCTGGTATCCCTTCAATCATCAAAGCCTATTTGATTCCATTCGTCACTAGAAGTGTAGACCCATGGGATGAGAACTCAGTATCACAACGAGAAGGGGGTACATATCACCCTGATTAGCGGCCAAGAAGTGTCTTCTAAGACACTGCTTAACCCCACGGCTTCCCAGAAAAGCTCTGAAATTATGGACAAAGCTTATAGCAATCTTTATATATTGAAAGTTGGAACTAGAGGAATATAATTAAGAGCAAAACAGTTCCTAAAAAGTGGAAACAATCATCTCCACCCCTGTGCATCAAAGGAGGAGATAGCGATAGTGGTAGATAGGTTAAATATACAGACTAGTTTACTTTTTTTGGGAAAAAAAAGAAAAAAAAAACGAAAGGTACTTTGTAAATCTCTAGACACATTTACCAACAATAAGAAACACTAGGGAGTGGTATGTTTGGTTTATGGGGGTAAGAAGGTTGTTTTGTGAAGGGGGGGATTTACAAAACTAAAATAAAGGAATCTAAAGTACTTGCATTGAAAATTTGGTCAAACAAAAACATGGTTTAAATTACAATATGTACTCCTTGATTTTGTCATAATGCATTGAGTGTTTATTTGAACTGGTACAGCTAACATCCGAATAAAACATGTTGTTAAAAAAAAAAAAAAAAAAAAAAAAGACACTAAGCCTACAGGGCATATGCTTCAGGGGCAAGAGACACTGGCCTACAAGTGGGCATAAAGGCTACAGAGGCAGACACTGCCTACAGGTGGCATAATGGCTACAGGAGGCAAGACCTGCTACAGTGGCTTAAAGGCTACAGGGTCAAGACACTGGCATACAAGTGGGCATAATGGCTACAGTAGGGCAAAGACACTGGCTACAGGTGGCATATGGCTACAGGGCAAGACACTGCTACAGGGGGGCATAATGGGCTACAGGGGCAGACACTGCTACAAGGTGGGCAGGCAAGATCACATGGCTACAAGGTGCAAGACACTGCTACAAGGGGGGTCAAGACCCCTGGTTTCAAGGGGGCAAGGCACTGGGGTACAAGGGGGATAATGGCTACAGGGGAAGACACTGGCTACAAGGGGGGGATTTAAAGGCTTTAAAGGGGGCAAGGACATGGCTACAAGGGGGCATAATGGGGGGTACAGGGACAAGACACTAGTAAAGGGGGGGATAAAGGGTTTCGGGGCAAACCCCTGGCTACCAAATGGGCATTTAAAGGCAAGGAGGGAAAACCTGGCTAAGGTGGCTTTAAAGGCTAAGGAGGCAAGACACTGGCTACAGGGGGCATAATGGCTACAGGGGCAAGAACCTGGCTACAAGTGGGGGTTTAAAGGTACAGGAGGCCAAAAACCCCTTGGGGTACAGGTTGGATAATGGCTACAGGGGGAAGACATGGATACAGGGGGCATAATGGCTACGGGGGAAAAAAACTGGCTACAGGGGGGATAATGGCTACAGGAGGCAAGGGGCATGGTAAAGGGGGGGATATATGGTAAGAGGGCCCTGGGCACGGTACCCGGGGGGATAAAAGGGTAAGGGGGGATGTCATGGGGTACAGGGGGAAAATAAAGGATTGCGGCATGTCACTGGCTACAGGGGGGTATGTCATGGGTTCCCGGGGGGGATGTCACTGGTACAGGGGGGGATATGTGGCTAAAGGGGGATATCATGGCTACCCGGGGGGGATTTCACTGGTACAGGGGGCTTTTTAGTGGCTTTTGGGGGGAGTTTAAACCCGGGTAAGGGGGGTAAAAACTGACTACAAGGAAAATGTTACTGGCTTAAAAGGGGGGTTTATGCTAAAGGGGGGGTAAAAACCCAGCCCACGAAAGGGGAGTAAAATGGATAGAAGGGGGTAATAACCTGGGAAAAAGGGGGGTAAATGGTAAGTGGGGTACTACCAGGTATAGGGGCCAAATAAATTTTTTTTCCCACAAGGGGGTAATTTTTACCATTTGGGGCACTATAGATGGGGATTTTGTATAGAGATAGGAAATTGTAGAGAAATGTGATAAAATGAGGAGTCTAAGATGTTTGTTTTGTACATTTTTCAGTGAAGAGTTGTGGGACGGTAGAAAAACGTCATGGCGTCTGGGACCAGATGGAGAAGAAGAAGAGAAAGAGAACAACTCTCAGGGACGTTTTATGTAAGTCACTAATTGTAACTGCAGTGTAATCACTTATATTTCTCCTGAGCATCTACATACAAAGGTTTTCTCTGTAAATATACATCCGCAGTTTCAAAGAGACAAAAAAATTCCGTGTGCACCCAGCCTACTCAGAAAAAATTAAGGGCCCGAGCCCCGGATGTTTTGGGACCCTAGCAACGCCCCTAGTGGGTGGCCACTCCCACGCCCCAGGTGAGGCGGGGCTCAGGCCTATAAAGCCTGGGTCTGCAGGCTGTCATGGCTGTGGTGGAATGCTACAAGCCACATGGTAAGCAGCCCCGTTTACTGTGGGTATTGGTCTCTGTAAAAAGAGGCACTGAGTGTGTCTTGGTGTAGTCAGGGCCATTACTGTTTAGTTAGAGCTCAGCCGAGCAGGATTTTATTTTGTATGTTTTGCCTGACATTAAGGCTGTGTTATTTTGTTTACCATTCTAATAAACCCAGGCCTAGCCTGGACTTGGACTTTTTACGCTGTGTCCTGTCTCTGTCTGCCAAAAGCCAGGTGTCCCCTGAATTTGAGGTAACCCCACATATGGGCTTCGGATCGGGCGAAAGACGTTTAAAGAGAATACACGCGTTTAAGGGCCTTTTTGCAATTTTGCTGGGGCAAGGGGCCGGTGGAAAAGTGCTCGGATAGGTAAACTCTATGCCCTGGGGTTAAGCTGCAGCTGCGCAGCAATCGAGCCGCCAGGTGGAGAACTTTTAAAAACAGTTTATCCAGGAAACAGTAGCCTTCAGCTGTGACAGCGAACCAGCAGAAGGTGCTGAGGGGCCCCATGAGGGCCCCGGCCGAAACCAAGCCCTGCTCATGAAGCTAACCATCTCGCTTAAAGGAACAAAAACTATTAATAAGCGCCCCAAAGAGCAAGTCCTGGCCGTGGTGCAAATAAAGCCCCCCTTTACCCCCACCGTGTCCCGTGCAGTTTCCCTGCAAAAAATACAGCAAGTGCGTTGGGGCCCTACCTAGGGTCTTTGAAAGAGTGCAGAGAAAGAAAGTCCGATGGCTGTGGGTGAAGTGCGGGCGCCGTCCTAACGGGGGAGCCCGAAGGGTATTTGCCCCTCAGGAAAAGATCCCAAAGGGACTTCTTAAGTTAAAAGGCGAGATCCGGGTTTTGCTTGGGGGTAAACAAAATGTGCGAGCCCAGGGGTGCCCCAATTTTTTGACTTTTTTGAACCACCCCTTTAAAATGGTTTTACAACCCGGGGAGTCTCACCTGCGCAGAAGCGGAAAAGTCGTCTTGGACAAGTTCGTCCTTTCCCTTCCCCCTGGGATCAGGCGGGGGTTGGACAAGGCGACCCAAAGATGGGAGCAATGGTTAACCGGGTTTGAAAGGTTACAAAGCCACGGAGGACTTGCTTAAAAGCACCCTCCCCGGACCCCTAACCCCAGGGTCAGACACGTCCGGAACATTGGTAAGATGTCCATTTAAGGGGGGTAAAAAGTATCCAAAAGGGGTGGTGGCTCAGGGGGGATCTTGGGGAAGGAAAGGCCCCAAATGGCAGCTCGGTCCAGGGAGGAGTCTCAAGGAGCCCGGAGCCCTACGTGCTGGCGGTGTCCGGACGGACATTTTGCTGTAAAACTGTCCCTTTACAGTTGACCCGATGGAGTGTGACCCCGTGAGGCAAAGGTGATGTTTGCCGCCCAGGGTGCTCTGCAGGGGACTGAGTCAGAGACCGAGTCAGTGTGTACATAAAGGGTTTTAATGATCCCCCAGTGAGGGCTTACTAGACTCGGGGAGTCTGGTCCACTGGTGCACGCTAGTCGGTTGCCCCTACATCCTAGGACTCGGGTGGGGTCCTGTGTGTCCCATGGGGACACCAAGGAATACCCAAAATCCCTTAGTCAAACTTGGACCCCTTGTGGTTTTTTTTTGCCTCACAGAGGTGGTGTGGTCAGGCCCCCTCTTAATCGGTGACCCTGGGAGGACTCCCCCCCTTTTCGGGACTTGTGGCAGAAACAGCCCCGCCACGGAAAATTTTTAATAATGATGTTGATGTTATCTGGTACCCGGAGCCATTTGACCTGATTCCATGGTTCCCCCGTAGGGGTGAACGGAGAATGGTGTAATTTCCCCCCCTAGTGTTTGGCGGGTGAACCGGGGGGGAAAAAGGGAAGGGTTTTACTATGCCGGCCCTAGAGGTCTCGAGGGAAAATTTTGGGACTGAAAACCAGAATCCCCCTTGGTAAAAGCCGGGAAAAAAAATGTGAGGTCAAAAAAGGGGTGTTCAAATTTACCCAGGGGGGATACTGTTTTCCCCCCTAGGGCAGCAACCATGGTGTTATATCAGGTGGACAAAGTTCGGGGGGAGGTTGTGGAAAATAGTGGTTACCCCACCCCTACCGGAGAATGGTGTTGCCCTCCCCTAACACTTGTTAGGAGGTTTTTATAGGAAAAGCCCCAACCGATTTCGAGGTTTTTTGGCCCAGGGGGTTAACTGAGGGTTTAAAGGTTGGGGTTTTTTTAACTGTGATTTTTTTTTTTCCCCTTTTTTCCCCCCCCCTTTTTTTTTTTTTTTTTTTTGTTTTTTTTTCCGGAGCCCTCGGGTTGCCTTCCCATATAAAAGTACATTTAAAAGGATAGCGATGGATTAGGGGGCCCCCATGGTAAAAGTCTGAAGGGGGGCCTCAGTACATTTGGTGGTGCTGGCTACGCCCCCCGGTCCCAAAAGCTGTCCCTTACGATACTTCTAAAATTTTTTGCCGGGAATTGTTTACATGTTCCCCGGATGGCCTACAAAAGAGATCCTGACTGACCGGGGAAAACCCTTTATGTCAAGGGTTATGAAAGAATTATGCAAGTTGTTAAAATCAAAAATTGCACAATCTGATATCCCACAAAAAAGACGGCCTGGTTGAAAAGGTTCAAAAAGACCCTAAAAAAACTGTTTAAAAAAGGGGGGGTTGTAAGGATGGGAAGGATTTGGGTTGTTTCTGCCGTACCTAAAGTTTCGTCGGGAAAATTCCACAGTCGTCCCCCGGTTTTTCCCCCCTTTTTAGTGGTCTTGGTAGCATCCGGGGGCCCTTTTTAGATAAAGCAAAAGAAACTTGGGGGAGGACGAGTCCACACCTTAAAGAGTGTTATTTAGCCATTTCCCCCTTTTGCGGACCGTATCGCTGCCCTCATGCCCATCGTTGGGAAATTTTCAGCAGGCCAGGGAAGCCCAAAAACGGGGTATAACAGGTCTGCAGGTGGGACCTTCAAACCGGGTGATCGGGGTTTTCGTATTAGTGCCCCTTGGAAAATAAATTTTAGTAAGTGGCAGGGACTTATGAGATAATTTAAAAGGGCGGGGAGGTAAATTATAAAGTTTTGCCGGGGAAAGAAAATAGAACAGCTTTATCATGTAAAATTTAATTAAACGTGGAAAATAGGGAGGGCCTACAAACGTAAGTACCCCCAGGTGTTTCGAGGTGCGTATATCGATCCCGCCAAGTCCCAAAAAAAAGGAGGGCCTCAAATTCGTTGAGCAAAAAAGGATGTGTTCTTGAGTTACCAGGGCGCACAAAAGTTATAGAGCATGACATTGTCCCGAACCAGGGGTTTAAAAGGGTTATCTAAACCCTACCGGGGTTCCAGAAGTGTAGACGGGCCATATCCCAAAGGGAAATCAAAAAAAGTTTGGGCCTCGGGTAATTGAGGAGTAGAAATGAGTGGTCCAGCCCTATTGTGTGTACCAAACCCGATGGGTTTATTACGTTCTGTAAAGACTTCAGGAACTAAATGAGGTCCGAAGTTCGATGGATCCCAATTTCCGGGTGGACGAGTTGATTGAGAGGTAGGTAGGCCGATATTCTTTTTTGACCCTTACTAAAGGTTTTTGGCAGGTACCCCTTTCCAAAAGGCCATAAAAAAGAGCTTTTGCCCCCCAGTTTGGGCTGTTTCAGTAATTGCTTACTTTTGGGGTTTCATGGGGGGCCCGCAAAATTCCAAAAGGGTTAAAGGTATACTTTCAAGCCCCATCGTCGTTTTGCCTCAGGTATTCGACGACATAATTATTTCATGGGAGGGACAGCCACCTTCTAAACGGCGGGCTTTTGCTTGATTCGTTAGAGAAGCAGGGCTTACGCAAAACCAAGGAAAGTGTGCCTTTGGGCTGAAGAAGCCCCCTACCTGGGGTATGTAATTGGTAGGGGTGTCATAAAACCCCAAATCAATAAAATAGGGTATAAAGGGGTGGCCAAACCCAATACAAAGAAGCAAGTAAGGGGTTTTTTTGGTATTGTAGGGTATTATCGGAGGTTAATTCCGAACTTTGCTGCTAGCCCCTCCCCTTTACAGACCTGCAAAGGGATTAGTAAATAGTTGTGGTTACTGGAGCCAAAAAGGCGGAAAGGGCCCTTTAAAGTTAAAAGTGTCCCTGTGTAAACAACCGTTTAGTCACCCTAACTTTAAAGAGGAGTTTATTGTAGACGATGACGTGGGGCAGGTGCGTACTTTCCAAAGGGGGTAGATGGAGAAAAGCACCCCCATACATATCTAAGCGGAAGTCACGCCACCGGAGCGTAACTATAGTATTGTTGAGCGGGGTGTTTGGCCATCAATGGGCCCTTGAGTCCCCCAAGTAATCCCCCCTTTTGGGAAGAACTTTAGGTTAAAAGGACCTTTGCCACTAACCTGGATGTCCCCGAAAAGAGAAAAAAGCCCGGTCACAAAAGGGGGTTTTGACATTTCAAAATTATAGCTTTTCCGTGGGAAAATAGGGCTGGAAAGCTACAGGGCAAAAGCGACGCGCTGTCAAAGGGGCCCCCCTGTTTATGGCCCAAAAGTGTCCGACCCCCCAGGCTGAAAGAGGGGGGGGTATGTGAGACAGTGACAGGTGGGTTTTTGAGGGAAAATACGTTTCCCCAAACACTTCATATGTGACTTTGGGAGCGCATGGATAGTGCTGTCACCGAGGGCCCCTTGGGAAACGGGAAGGGGGGAGCCGCAGTCTTTGTGTCAGTGCACTAGTACTGACATGTGTAGTGGGAAACGGTTCCAATCCGTTTTATCCGGGTGGGTTTTCCCGGAGTGGTCAAAGAGCTGGGGGGTGGCCCTCCACGCCCAGGTGAGGGGGGGTAGGCCTATAAAGCCTGGGTCGCAGGCCCCGTAGGCTGCTGGTGGAATGCTAAAGCCAAGGTAAAACGCCCTGTTACTGTGGATATTGGGCTTGTACAAGAGGCAAGAGTTGGGTTCTGGTGTAGTCAGGGCCCCTTTTTTGTCTGTTAGAGCTCGCCCCAGCAGGATTTTTTTTTTGATGTTTTGCCTGAATTAAGGCTGTGTTATTTTGTTTACCATTTTTTAAACCCAGGCTAGCCCGGACTTGGACTTTTTAGTGGTCCCCGTCTCTGTCTGCCAAAGCCCAGGTGCTACCCGAACGTTGAGGCTGACCCCCCACAATCACTATATAAAAAGTCACATGTTTTTTTCTCACTAAACCCTACCCCTTTTAGGTTTATAGGAACCAAAATCATTTATATTTTTCCAAAAAGCCAGAAAAATGAGAGAGAATTTTTAAACATTTTTTTTACTTTTTGCAAAGTCAAAAATTTTTACATTTCATTAGTATTCGTTAGCATTGCCTTAAACTGAAAAGATTGGGGCAAAAAATTTGGATATCCTTCCACAAGTTTCAAATAGTTGTAGGAATTTTTGGGCCATTCCTCCCGACAGAATGTGTAATGAGCCTGTTTTTAGGTCACCCTTTATGCACCTGTCTTTTAAACTTTTGTCCATCATTTTCTAGGTTGAGATGGGCTTTGGATGGTACTAAAAACATTTATTTGGGTTTCCTTAAAACCCCTTTTTAAACCGTTTGGCAGAATGCTTGGGGCATTGTCCATTTTAAAACCCCTTTCTGCCCAAGCTTTAATTTTCCCAGCTGTTTCTTGGACGTTGCTTCAGTTTGCCACATAAACTTCTTTCCCCCCGATGCATCTATTTTATGAAGTGCACCCTCCTGCGAAAACAACTGAAAACCCCTTATGCTGCCCCCACCTTTTTTCACAGTTGGGGTGGTGTTTTTAGGCTTTTGAAGCTTCTCCTTTTTCATCCAACATGTAAACTATGCGTTCATAATGGCCTTTCCAGCCCATGTTGATACAGTAGTGTTTCACTTTGGATATTGAAATAATCTTACTAGCTTCCGACGCTTCTCCACATGGTTCTTTTGCGTTTTGTTCTTGGGTTGTTTTGCACATGTCGGACCAAAAACGCTCATCTCTGAGGGACACAGAACCTTCTCCTTCCTATGCGGTTTGTTGGGTGGGACTTGCCTTCTTGTGTGTTACTTACATATATTTGTAAGTTGAAGTCGGCTCCTTCAGGTATCTGGGAAATTGCACTCTAGGTGATCTAGGGCTTGTTCAAGTCCACTTTTCTACTATTGATATCTTGGCTGATTCTTTAGACTTTCCCATGATTTTACACACTGTAAGCACATCATTCATAATGGGCTATCTACAAATTGTTTTTGGGCATGTGTTAATTCCTAGTGTATTAAACTTTTAAGCTTTGCAACACTTATGATTAATAAAAAATGCCTTTATAATGATCTATCTCTCATTATTCTGGAATTTGGCACATATAAATAAATTGCGGCTTATCCGTATTGACCTAAAATGGGTAAGGATTATTCTTATTTTATGTCGTGAGTGAGGGGGGAATAACATGCTTATGTGCATTTTTATGTAGTGTATGTAAAACTTTCTGGTTTTCAAGACTGTGCATTTTAAAATTGATAGTTGATGCTAGACAACATTTTGTTTCCAGCAGTCATATAGTTATGTCACCAAATATTTCACTAGTATAGTCTCATCAGAGCTCCCATAAGGCACTGCCCTCTGTTAACAAAAAAAACCCCAGCTAAACTGTGGCTGCAGCTCTGGTTGTAACTAGAGTACAAAACCTAAAGCCTACCCAAACTGTCCCAGACTCTGCAATACAGTCCCAGATTGTGCGTCCTTGGATAGCCGGCACATATAGCAGTGGGTGCCGACTGCTCTTAGGGCAGTGTCACAGAGAAAGTGTCATAAGACACTCCCCCGGTGTCACAGGCTTCAGGGGGCTTGCCCCTGCAGCACCCACAGTTTTTACTGCACAGAGGGAGGTAAATGACCTCCTTCAACTTTCCTGGACACTTCTTCCCTTACAGTGGGGGATGATGCGCCACCCAGCTTTTTGGGTTCCTTCATTGAGGAAAGCTGGGTTAAACATCACCCCATACAGCAGGCAACCCAGATTTGGTAATGGCCCATCTTCATCTGTATTTTTATGTTTGTTTTTTACAGGTTTCCCTTTTGGCCTACAATGGACCTGTTGGACTATGTCAGACCAATGTTGCAACTATTTCTTTAATAAAATGCTCAACTAGGGCTGGCGTCAGGGAGCATTTATTTAAATAAAGTGTATTTTTTTCTTATGTTTCTGTATTTTTTATATAATTTTTTTCTAGTATTAGTAATGGAGATGTCTGACTGAAGCATTTCCATTACTATCGCTGGGGCTTGGTGTCACCCAGCGGTGTTTGTGGTCACCAAAATCACAAGGCTGACACTAACCGCTTGTCACTATTATCCCAGTGAAGGGGACCCCATGTTGATAGTAATGAAGAGACGTCTATTAGATGCCTCCGTTATTAACACTGAAATAAAATGGAAAAAAAACCCCACAGAAACAATAGAAAAAAACAATTTATTTAAATAAACACTGCCAGACAACAGACCTCGTTGAGAATTTTATTAAAGACTTAGATCCAACACTGGTCAGATGTAGTCCAACGAATCCGATATGGGTGGAAACCCGTAGAAAAAAAGAAACACTACAAAAAACATGTTAGTACTAGACTCCACTCCACTGCCCTTCCTGAAGTTTATTGCTGTTGCTGATTTTTTGAGGGTGCAGGGGACATAGTACAGGTCACAGCTGTACCATAATCTCAGAGGAGTTGGTCTGTCCTCTCTCTCCCCCTATGGGAGGATTGGTCTCCTCTTCCTCTGCCCTTCCCACCACCTGGTGTTATGCAGTCTAGTGCCAACACAAAATACAACCCCAACCTATCGCTCTATAATCTTCTAACCACAGCCCTTTCCATGTCCACCTATCACCCCATAAGGAGTGTGAACATAGGTGGGTAACAGCTCGGGAGGTGCGGGAAAAGTGAGGAGTTTAAGATGTTTATGGGGTTAATATTGCAGGGATGAGTTGTGGCCAGGAAAAGTCATCATGGTGGTCTGGAGCGGATGGAGAAGAAAAGCAAAAACAAATGAATAACTAGAGAAGATGCCATCTGTGGTACTTGGTTGTTACTGTCTATATAACTTTTTTTTCTTTCAAGAGCGCTTGTGTACAACTGGTATCTACCACTTTAGGATCACTTCGTGGTGAAAATATTAGTTGTAGTGTAATGTTTAATATTCAGGAACAGTATGACGGCATTATTCAGTCACTATGTGGTTATAATGTGGCGGTATTATTTGATCTTTGTATAGCGGTATCCTTGATAGCATTAGTCTTGTTTGGTCTGTTAACGAGTACGGGTGATATTTTGCTCCTTTTATAGCGGTATTATGTGGTAGCTACATGACCATTATAAAGAGGTATCATCCATAGAACATTGTCTTACAGCTATTTGTATGGATGTATGTATAGACAATACAGTATTTTATATAAATACATACCTTTTATTGGAGTATAAGCCGTCCCGAGTATAAGCCGAGGCACCTACTTTTGCCCCAAAAATACAAAGGGAAAAACTTATTGACTCGAGTTAAGCCTAGGGTTGAAAATGCAGCGCTACTGGTAATTTTTAAAAATTGATAAAATGGATACCTATATAATTACGATAGGCTGTTTTTTAATGTCCCCATAGGCAATATAGGCGGATATTTGGCCCTATATGCAGGTATAGGCAGGTATTTGGCCCCATAGGCATGTTATAGGCAGTATATGTTCCCCCAATAAGATGTTTTTAGGCAGGTATTTTGGCCCCATACGCAGGTAATAGGGATGGTATTAATGGCCCATAGACAGGTAAATAGGCAGGTATATGGCCCCATAGGCAGGTAGTAGGGCAGGCTGTAGGCAGTTATAGGGCCACGGTAGGCAGGTATAGGGCCAGATGTAGGTGGTTATAGGCAGGTATAGGGGCGGCTGTAGGAAGGTATAGGGCCGGCTGTAGGCAGGTATGGGATGGCTTGTAGGGCTGGTATAGGCATCTGTAGGCAGGTATAGGGCCAGCTGTAGGCAGCGTATAGGGCCAGTGTAGGCAGGTATAGGCAGATTGTCAGGGCCCGCTGTAGGCAGATTATAGGGCAGGTATAGGCAGCTGTAGGCAGGCCCATAGGCAAGTTTAAAAAAAATCAAAAAACAATACTTACCTGGTTCCCCGCTGATCCGTCTCCTTCCCCGCTTCCGCCTCCTCGCGTGTCCGCCTCCCGCGAGATTACCTGCATCTTCTCTGCTCAGGCGGTGGGTGACGTCATCAGGCCGCGCACGCACGGGTGTTGACACACCTGCCTGTGCGGGAAAAACAGCGGGCGGCCGCTTGGACTCACGGTGTCCATGCGGAGCACGGATGCGCCCTCGCTCTGTCCCCGCCGAGTGGTATCCCTTCACCTGTATGCGTCCGGAGGGAGTCGAATGTAGGTGATGGATCGCGGACAGTGACGGGCAGCTCACGCCCGGACACTGTGCGCGTACTCGCCGTCAGTTATATGCGATTCCTTGAGGAGTCGCACTATAAATGAAGCGTCCCTGTCGGCGCCACGGGCCATCGCAGCGCTTCTGAGCCACCGACACAGGGACTCGAGGATAAGCCGAGGTAGAGTTTTTCAGCTCATTTTTTGGGCTGAAAATATCGGCTTTTACTCGAGTATTTTCGGTAATTTATATACCAAGTAATGCCACTTGTTTGTGCTTGTCTGTTGGAGGAAGCTTGACATGATGCTGTTAGGTGGGGCATGGACTGGTGTGATGCTATATGTGTTTCGGGCATGGTTAGAGGCATGTTCTGTTGTGATGCTATGTGTTCGGGCATGGTTAGAGGCATGTTTTGTTGTTATTCTATGCGTTTGGGTGTGGTTGGAGGCATGGCCTTATGTGTCCCTCTTTGCAATCTCTAAAAGTTGGGAGGTATGATAATGTAACTCAAGCAATTAAGCAGATAATTCAGTTGATCATTTTGTAGAGTAAACAAGTAATGTAAGGCATGTTCACACGGCTTATTTCGCAACAGATTTAGCTGCCGTTTGTATGGCCGCTATATCCGCTGTGAAATTTCAGCTTACAAACAAGTAACTGGAGTTTTAACATGCGATTTTTAATGGGGAAATAGTGTCGTCGTTCTGACGACACTTATTCTGTTACGGATTGCCGCCGCGGTATGCAGCCGCATATCGGCCGGGAGAGGAAAAAAACAATGGCATGTGAATTATTTCCGGACGGATTCACCCACCTATAATGAGATTGGGGGATGGTGAATCCGTCGGAAATCAGTTCAAATACCGTGCAACATTAGTTGCCAATTATTTGAACGGATTTTCCCTGGATTTCAGAACGGATTTTTTGATCGGCAATCTGACGTAAATACGTTCTGAAATAAGCCGTGTGAACATAGCCTAAAAGTTAAGCTGGAAAGCAACTAGAGAACTTTTTGCAAATATGAGGTTTTGTATTTTTGGAAGTGTGAGTTTGTGTGTAAAAAAAAGTGTATGCTACAACTCCCAGCATTCCCTGTTGACTTGCAGTTTTAATCAGATCAGTGCTGTATGTTTTTATCTCTCTGGAAAATTTTGTAGCCTCCGATAACGAGTGGAGATCTGACAGTTCTCACATGGAGCCGACAAATTGCCCTCATCCCCTCGCACGTGTCTGGATCCAAGATTTAATCTGGCTCCTTTTTGCTGGCAGAAAACAACCTTGACTCCACTGATACAAGACAGATGAGGCCAAGGAAGGGAGAGTAAAGTGAAATTGTTAGTAAAACATGTATGTAAAGAATATAACCACACATGATGGGGGTACTGCCAGGGACCTATAGAAATTATTTTTAAAGGTACAGTACCACCATATTTTTTACAACATTTACACCAAACTTGCCAGCTCTCCCAGATTGTAAAGAAGACTCCAATAAAAAGGAGTTAGCAAATCTCCCGGACAATGTATCTAAGCCCACACCATTGATAGTGGTAGCCAAAGGTAATACAACCAGGCTCCCACTGCAGAGGCGAAGTTAGTGGCCATCCTGGCTGTTTAACCGGCTGACTGCAGCAGGTGGGAGGTTAACAAAGAAAGTTCTGCCATGTATAGAAGCCTGTAGCTAAGGCCGTTGCCAGAGGACAAGAGTAAGAATAGACTGCCTGTTTATAGCATATTATACAAGCAACTTCTCCGTTTTTGGAGGGGGGGGGTCCGCTATTTGGGGTCAACCTCCCGCCCTCCCGGGGGAGTTGGCATTCCTCCCGCCGCCTGCAGGCTCGGGGGGTCCTTATTTAACATTGTAAACCGCGGCTGCAAGTGTAGGATGGTTGCGCTACTCTTGCGCCGCTCGGGGACCGCTTCCTACAGGACGGGTGAATGCCGGCGGCCGCAGCGGCCGCTCACCCGCCCGCGGTCTCACTGTGCGGGGAGGGAGGCAGGAGGGTTCGCTCCCCTCTCTCTGTATGTCCGCGCCGGTGTGTCAGTGCGCCGTACATACAGGTCAACGGCGCAGGGGGGAAGTTACGCGCCAGGCTGCAGGGAGTGTCGCGCGGCTGCTCTCACTTCCCCCTGCGCCGCTATGAGGACTGAGGTGATCGGTCGGGAGCTAGCTGCTGCTGCAAGTGCCTGGTGGTAAAGGTAAGTGGATTTTATATTTGATTTTTTATTGCTTTAGGGGGGCTCTACCTGGCTAACAGAGAGGGGCAACTTTACCCTGGCAACAGAGGGGTCACTACATGGGCAACAGAGGGGGCACTACCTGGCAAACAAGGGGGGCATCACCTGGCAACAGAGGGGGCATCTACCTGGCAACAGATGGGGGTCATCCTACTGGCCACAGAAGGGAGGCACTACTGCTCTACAGAGGGGACATCTACCTGGGCAACAAAGGGGGCACTACCTGGCTACAGAGGGGCTCTACCTGGCAACAGAGGGGGCACTACCTGGAAACAAAGGGGGGGCACTACCTGGTTAACAGATGGGCCGGAGGGCATAACTGGCAACAGAGGGGGGCTCTAACTGGCTACCAGAGGGGACACTTACTGGGCAACAGAGGGGGCACTACCTGGCAACAAAGGGGGCACTACCTGGCTAACAGATGGGGGCACTACTGGCTAACAGTGGGGGCACTACCTGGCAACAGAGGGGGCACTACCTATGACAACAGTGGGGGCATCTACCTGGCAACAGAAGGTGGCAACTACCTGGCAAACAGGATGGGGGCACTACCTGGCAACAAAGGGGGCACTTCCTGGATAACAGATGGGGGCACTACATGGCATCAGAGTGGGCACTACATGGGCAATCAGAGGGGGCACTACATGGCAACAGAGGGGACACTACCTGGCAAACTGTGGGGGCACTACCTGGGCAAACAATGGGGGCACTACCTGGCTAACAGATGGGGGCACTTACCGGCTAACAGAGGGGAGCAATACCTGGCTAAAGAGGGTGGCACTAACTGCAAACAGAGGGGGCACTACCTGGGAACAGAGGGGGACTCTGTTTATAACTGGCATCACAGATGGGGGCACTTACCTGGCTAACAGTGGGGGTAAACTACCCTGGATAACAGTTGGGGGCATACTCGGCACAGAGGGGACATCTACCTGGCAAACAGATGGGGGCACCTACCTGGGGAATGAACATTGGGGGCACCTACTGGCGCAAACAGAATGGGGGCACTAACCTGGCTAACTGATGGGGGGCCACTACCTGGCTAACTGATGGGGTGCAATACCTGCAACAGTGGGGGGCACTACCTGGCAACAGAGGGGACATCTTCCTGGCTACAGAGGGGACATCTACCTGGCAAACAGATGGGGGCACCCCTACCTGGCTGACAATGGGGGCACCTACCTGGTGACAATGGGGGGCACATACCTGGCTAAACAATGGGGGGCACCTACCTGGCTAAATTGGGGGGGCAACCTACCTGGCTAACAAAGGGGGGGGCAATCACTACCTGGCTACAATTTTCGGCTATTCCTGGCCTACAGAGGGGGCATTACTTGGCTACAAAGGGGGCATCTACCTGCCGTAAGGGGCACTACCTGGTTATGGGGGGCGGCTACTAACCTGGCTATTAGGGCATTACCTGGCTTTCTTCCAAAGCCGTTATGCAGTTAGGTGGAGTGGGTGTGTGGCTTTTTTTGTAGTGGGCGTGGCATACCAACAAGATGGGCGTTTCCATGCAAATTTTTGCCGCGACACGCTACGCGCACCGCCCACTACATTCTCCTGCTTTTTCATTTTCGAAAGTTGGCAACTATGGGCAAAATACATAGCAATACAGTAATGTATTTCTATCTATATACATGGGCATAACTATAGCCATAGCAACCATAGCGACTGCTATGGGGCTCATAGTTTGAATGGACCCCACTTAGGCTCAAGAACATTGCTCCTTTTTTGTAGGGAATAGTTGGTGTCTTTCTGCTATCTAGCGCTACTATATGGGTTCCCCCGAAATTTTGGCAGAATTAGTAAAGCCCTTTTTTTTTTGTATTTTTCGCTGTTTCAGTTTTCTGTCAATAGGTGGTGGGGCCCTATGAACTCTAGTTATGACCCTGTCTATATACATACAAGCCTTAGTGTGTCCTTGGTCAGTTTGTAACAGAAATACTGCCACCAAAGGGGGTTTGGTTAAAAACACGACACACTTAAAAACTTTGAATGGGCAGGGCATGACAAACTGAGAATTGTGTGGGAGTAGCAGTGATAGAGGAGGGGAGAGCAGAAGGCGTCTGACATTATTCTGTATTTTGCAGCAATTTTGCCCCTATTGCAGGGCCCCCTTTCCCCGCCTTTTCACTGTAGGGAAAAATTTGGTTTTGAAAAGGGAAAATTTGTAATAACCCTATGATGCATACTTGCCAACTCTCCCGGATTGGGCGGGAGGGTCCTCAAAGGGGGGTTTTCTTCCCAAAACCCCGCGGAAAAAGGGCGTTTAAAAAACCTTTTGCAGCTGAAAAAGCTGAAAAAGGCTCTTGTATTAGGGGCGGGATTAGGGGGAGCATCTTGAAAAGCTGGGCCCCGAAGCCAATGATTTGGGTTTTAACAGTGGTTTCCTCCTCAGACGTCTTCTATTAAGTCCACTTAGGCAAAGACAGAAACAGATTATGTGATCTGAGATTTATGTACCTTGACCTTTTAAATTTATCTCTTTTTTTTCGGGGTTTGGGTTTTGGGGTTTTTTGGCTACCAAATTTGGGTTTTTTTGTCTATTTTAATTTGGCATCAGTTTTTTCCCCTGCTGGGAAAGTTTTTTGCAATTTTTAATAAAAGGAACAAAAAAGTTGTTTGGATATGGGCTTATAGCCTTTCCCTTTAACATATTTTTTCTATACTTTTCTTTCTAAAACTCCGGTACCAAATCTTCCTTAGGGTTTTTTTGTTCCATGTTTTATTTTGTCCAAAGATCCAAAAGCACAGCGAATACTTTTTACCCTTGAATTAGGGGAAGTTTGGGTTTTAAAGATGGTTTCAATTTTGGGAATCCAAAATTGGGTTCTTGTCAAAAAATGGCCCTACCGTACAAACCCGGCTGCCCCGTTTAACGTTAAACGTTCATGTGCTTTGTGCAGCCAATTTACAGGCCACAGCTCCCAAAAAACAATTAGGAGAAAGTGTATTAAAATATAACATTTTTTTAATTAAAATTAAAAAAAACCCATAAAGCAAACAATGACCCCAAAACATATTAAACGAAAGTGACATAAAACGGTTGGTTTATGGTTTGGAAAAATTTCCTGTCCCTTTACAATCCTAAATTTCTACCCTAGGTTTCCCCCTAGCAAAAAAAGGGGCCCCCCCCCCCCGCCCCCCTCCCCCCCAAATTAAAGAGCGACCCTGTTACAGGAAACCCGGCCCCACTATGCAAAGCCCCTATTTTACCCTATAAAGGGGGAGGACAAAAACAAAATCTCAGTTAACAAAAATGTCCCAAATGTTTCTACCCCTTACTTGTGGCGGTCTTCCCGGGGGGTTTAAAATAGCAGTAAATGGGGAAAAAAGTCGGGTTTTTGTTATACGAGGCCAAAAAAACCAAGGGAAAATTTTGGGGGCATATGGCTCCGATATCCGGAGGGCTATGGAGGGACATTAGCTCGCAGCTTCTCTGAACCTATGAGAAGGTAAATTTTGCTAATTTAGACTAAAAAATATAATTAAAAAGAGAAGTTTAATACCCGAAAATATATGTTTAAATTTAAAAAACAGCTTGGGCCCAAAGGAAAAAGCAGGCAAAACGGGATTATTTCATTTTATGCCCTATGAAACTTTGAGTTTAGACAAAACCCCCTTTAAAGTTTTTGTTTAAAAAAAAAATCAAATATTTTTTCCCTTAGCAGGTCTACCTATTCCCAAATTTCTCCTTTTGTTTGGGGTGCATCGGTCGCTATAGTACAGAACCCCTTTAAACTTTTTCTGATGACTGCCCGTTTCTGGTCGATATAGCTACCCGACCTGGGGCCCTCAGCAGCTCATCATGCAGGGGCCGGGGAGTAGCCAGTAAAAATGGTTAAAAAACGCCCCTAAATTCAGAAATGAAACCGAGAAAATAGGACCAAGGTAAGATGAATTGATGTAATGAGAGAACCCCTTTAAAGAGGTTTTACCATGATGGAAGATCCCCAGCACTACTTGCTCCGCCGGGTCGGCCCTGAAAGGGGGGAATGAGGAGGGGGTGCTTGTGGCAAATTTCCCCCTATTTTTTTTTCTTTGGGAGCTCCGAATACAGCCCAAATGTGTGGTGGCTTTTTTTGGAAATTTTTTGGTGGGTTTTAACCCTGCCCTACTGGAAGCATCCCAGGGCCTACCATTTTTGGAAAGCTCTGAAAATAACTTGCCAATTTTTCCCGTTTGGCCCTTTTCCTTGGTGGTTGATTTAATTTGGGCCCCCTTTTTTTTGTCTACAAATTGGGAACTTTTAAGAACCCGACTGTTCTTTGCCCCTTACTATACCAATCTTGACTTGATTTTTTGTCACTAAAACAGCAAATTTTTTCTCTCCATTGTCAAATGGTTTTTGTGGTTTGGTGGTTTGGGATGTATTGGAAATATAATCTACTTTAGGGGCGGATGAATTGGTTTTGGGTTTGGCAGCAGGGGGGATGGCGGAAGAGGGGGGGTTTTGAATTTTTCACAAATACGATTTTTTGGGCTGGGGACTCCAGTGTTTGGAGAAGTTTTTAAATTTCCAAATTTTTCCCGGATCATTTTCTTTACCTCTTTGACATAAGGGAGAGGGAAGGGGGCTGTTTATTTCTGGTGTTAACCTCTCAATAGCTGATGACTAAGGAGCAGTATAGGAAGTGGTCACAAGATCTTCTCTATCGGACTCTTACTGAGAAGCAGATGGTCCCATGTATACGCAGGCACCAATCACCCCCAAATCTGAGCAAAAAAAATCAATTTAAAAGCTGGATCAAAAAGACAAACCCCAATTTTGGGGTTAGAAAAAATTAAACTATTACATATTATTGTAATGACACATAAAGACTTAGGGTAAAGTATAAGGACACACTGGCACTTGGGGGTACTAAATAGTGATATTTGGGGTACAGTCTTCGTTTTAATTGGGTCTTTTAAACTAGCATAGATTTTGGAGTTATTTTTTTTGGCGTTTTGCTTTGGTCCCTTTTTTGCCAATTACGGAAACCCCAAATTAAACTCTGATCACCCCCGTGTTCCCCCCCTCTTGGATTTTGAAAGGTCTGTTACTAGAGAGGAGGGGAACACATCTGTAACTCTTAATATATTGCCAATGGCTCTTCTTTTTTTTAGATGTTTTTGCCATCATTTATTTTGCATTTCTCTTTCCTTGGACAGTGAAAAAAAAAAATAAACAGGGTCTTTCAGCAACATGTTCAAAGCAATTGTTTGGGTGGGTCCAAAGATCTTGTGGGAACCATGATGGTAGCCATGTTAGTTGTCATCCATTTTTACAGAAACTGTTGCATAGACAAGCAAAGGGCATCTTTTAGTTTTACATTACAAGGGGAATATAAAATGGGGGTGCATTCTCTGATTGTTTGAGCCTTGAGTCAGTAAGGGTAAGGAAACTCCTCAGATTTTGGTGCAGTAAAAATTGACTTTCCCTTGAGGAGTGTGCCCCAAAAGACAGGAAAATTAAAAATGTGGGGGAAATTTTTGTCAGATCCAGAGGGCCCCCCAGCCCCCGGGAAAAGTCAATTTCACGTTAATAGCACACCCCAAGACCCATTGAAAATGCCCCCCCTTAGGAATGTTCGAAAAAGAGGAGATGTGGACACCTGAAAAAAACCCTCTCCCCATTAATTAGCTCCAAGACATATGCTCCCTAAAACCCCCAAGAACAAAGGTTTGAGTTAAATCCAATCTACCCCGCCCCGTTCTGATTTTTTATTAGTTTTTGTGGTGATCCACTCTTAATGGTCTAGGCGAGTTTATCTTAAATAGGGAAAACCCCGCCCAATAGCCACTATCCATGCTTGCATGGGGCGGGGGGACCGAGATACCCAAAAAGGGCCCTGGGGAGTCCAAAAGATAGGGGTGTTGGTACCCGGGCATAGTGTAGGCCCACCCGGATCTGACGGTGCTAGCGGTCGGTTCTGTGCCAATGCCCCCCGGTTATGGCCCATTTTGTTTTTCTATCAGAAATTGCATGCCCGAATGGGGGGAGTTATAGCCGTCCCGGGGTGTGTGGGGGGTGTAGGGGGCTGCCCGTGGGCTTCGCCTCACAGATTAAGCAGGAGCCCGGGTTGGCTAACCGTTGTCCATGGGGGGGTCCCTAAGGCATTTCCAGGGCACCCACAGAAAAGCCGGCCCACTACCCCCCCCTTTTTGGCCCGAGCTCCACAGGAAATAGCACATTCTATGCCTTTGTCTGTAACCCTTACATATTTTTGCACCTCTGCTCTTCCTGTATATTATTATCCTTTTGTATATTTTTGTCTGTGTGCCCTCAAGGCTAATTAAATCTTTAAACTTAATCTGAGTTAGTCGTTTTGATCAGGCCTCACACGCTAGCATCGGTCTATTTTATTAGCTCCCCAAGGTGGTTTGGGCCTTGTTTTAAGTCGGAAAACGGAGGGTTTTATAACTAAACTGGAAATGGGGGGCAGCCGTTCGGATTCTGGCGAAAAAAGTGTTCCCCTGTCCCCCTGGTTCCCCCGTGCCGGGTGGGGACGGGGTTAACAGTGGATAGTATCTGGCTCCCCTTGTGCACCCGGGGGAGCAGCGAACGTCACGATACACCCCGTCGGCCGTCGCCTCGATAGGCCGGGGGAAGGGGTTTTGCCCTGAAAATTGGTGGCAAAACCCGGTGGGTCAAGAAAATAGGTTTGTGAGTGCGCGTTTGTACCCCCAAAAACACTAAGGATTTTCCCCGCAGTGGTTTTTGCTGCTGGGGTCTTAAAGATTAACTGCACTGACAAGTGAGTGCAATTAAAAGGTTTTTGGGTGATTCGGGTTTGCAGTTTTTGTGAAAAGTAACCAAGGTTGGTTGCAAGGTGGCTGGTGTGGCAAGGAAAAGTTTTGGCCCCTGGGGAAAACGGTCGGTGAAGTAACAGGAGGAGCTCGGGGGCCCAGGCGTGGCTATAAAGGGGGGGGGAGTCCAGCTCGGGCCCTCAAGGAGCCGTCACAGGTGGTCAAGGGGCCAGGGGGCAGTCACCTAGCTATTTTCCTGCATGCTCCCCGGCAAAAGCTTGAGGGGAGCCTTGAGTTCAAGGCCCCCCTAGCGCTGGAACGTTGGAGCAGTTAGAGGGGCAGCTCCCCAAATCACAGCGGGCAGGAATTTTGAGGAGCGTGCCCCAATTTTACAGGTGCTACGCTGGAAAAGGCAAAGTCCCCCGGGCCCAGTCAAGAGCCTTTGAGGCCCAGGTACCAAAAATTTAAAGGGGGAGGATTTTTCCAGCGGGTTTTAAAGGTGGGCCCTGGACACCTTCTTTCGGGCTTCGAAAAAAATTTGCCCCCCGCCCAAGGCCTGAGGACCAGTGAGCCCGGTTTTTGCCCTCGTTCAGAGAAAAAGCCTGGAGATTTCGGGGACTCCAGCGATGCCCCCCTGACCTTCGAGGAAGTCAAGCGGATTTGACCCGGCAGTACAACCTCCCCCTAAATGTACGGAAGAAGTGGAGTTTGAGCGGGGTCCTAAGACACTGGGCTGCCCCGCATGAAAGGCCCCCCCAGAGAGCAGTCGCCAGTGGACCTCGGGGAAAAGTCCCCAGCCCAGCGTGAAGGAGCTCATGCCTGGGGGTTTTTTTGTGGAACTGCCGAGGACCTCCAGCGCACCTTTGTGCCCCGAAACCGGGGGGGCCCCCACAGCAAACTGCGGATGAATTGTCAAAAATCGGGCCAGGGCCAGGAAGCACCCGTTGGGAGGGGTAAGAACCCCGGGGCCCCCTTTGTCCCTCCCCCTAAGCCCTGGGGCCCCCGCCCATGCTTCCAATTGTGGGGGGCACCGACTCTGACCTTTGAAACAGCCGGGCTTTCAGGGATCCCCCCGGGCCCCAGAAGGGCCGTCCCAGTCCCCTTTTCCAAGGCCCCCATTGTTTTGGTGTGGGGGGGGGGTGGGGGAAGGCCTTTTAATACCAGCCGTCACCGTAGGCCCGGGTTTTTGGATGTGGTGCGGCCCCAGCTGGTGTCCCCAAAGGACTGATACCCGGAAAGACCGCGCTGTCTCCCGGAATTGGAGGGCGGGGGTTTTCCGGGATGCAAAGGGAAAAGGTGTTTTGGATGGGGTGCCGGGATGGGGGTGCGGGGAGGGGGGGTGTCTTCAAAAAATTCCACTTGTGTTTGTTGGGACAGACTTGGGGCGGCTGGTAGCCGTTTTGAGGCCCCTGAAGCCCCAGGTTGCCCCCCCAAATGAAAAGTGTCATCCAACCCCCCTTAATGTTGTGGAAAGTTTTTAACATGCATTTCTGAGGGGATTGGGGGTGGGTGTTGGTGTGTTTTTCCACCCTGTGGGAGGAGATAAGGGAGCAGGGGCAATGGGCAGAGGATGTGTCGCAAGCCCGTGGGGTTTGTTTTCCTTTGGTGGGCCATCAGGGGGACAAACAGGGGTCGCAGTGTGGGGGGGAGCATGGGTGAGGCGGGCTCCAAGAAAAATCCACAGGGGAGGGTTCCCACAGCAGGACAACAGGGGGCAGACGCTGTGGTGGGGGAGCATGAGGTGAGGCGGGTCCAGGAAAAGGGCCCCGAGAGGGGCCTCCCCCAACAGGTGTCGGGGGCCCGGTTAGGCCAAGAGATGGGACTTATTAGACGCCCCAGGGGGGGGAAACCCCCCATCGGTTGCACGGTGTGGCCGCTGTCAGTGAGTGGGAGGGCCGGAGGCCCCCCCGGGGCCGACGGTACCTCCCACGGACGGGTAAGTGCCAGGGTAGGCGAGGGCCGGAGATGGCTGGGGAACCGACGATGGTGGCAGTCTTCCATTTGGCCAGTTGTCGAGTGTTTAGGCAGGTTAGAGTGACGACAGCCCCGAAAGCTCTCAAGGGAGGCGGCAAGCCACCCTTGGACTAGACACCGCACGGGTGGTTGGGCCAGGGGGCTTTTCCACGTGCGGTACACCGGGTTCACGGGGGTGGGGCCCGGGACCCACGGTTGGTGGTACCTATCGTTCAGGGCGGAGTTGTTCGGGTTGCGCTGGATTCCCATGGCCCGGGCACCTGGGATACCAAAAACCCAAGGGAAAGGCTGGCCCAGCATTTCTCCGGCAAAAGATGGGGATGATGTGGCTGCCTAGCTTTCGTGGCACTGTAGAGGGTGGGGAAAGGGGGGCCGGGCCCCAAAAATCCCGGTACCTTGTATTTTGAGGTTTCAGGGGGTGGCTTTGGATTTGATTGGACCCTTCCATTCCCGGGCATCTCCCCCGGAAACGCTTCTACTGAGGTTGTGACTGTTTCCATCGGTACCCGGGAAACGGTAGCCCCTTGTTGTCCCTTTGGGCGACAGGTGGCCACCCCCTTATGGGTTTTTTTCTCGAGTGGGGTTTCCCCCGGAAATGCTCAATTCGGGGGACCCGTTTATGTCGCAGTTATGGGGGCCCTTTTGTAAGTGATACAGGGGAAAATTGGTGGCCCAACCCCCAACCACCCACAGAAATGGCCTGGTAACGGTTTTAATGGCCCCCCAAGCGATGCTTTTAAATGTTGGTCGACCCCAGGGTGCGAATGGGAGCGGTACCTCCCACCCTCTATTTGTTATGGGGAAATTCCCAGGGCCCCAAGGGATTGCTCCCTTCGGCTCCTGTATGGGGATGTGGCGGGGGGGCCCCCCGGTTGGTGAAGGAGGGGCCGGGAAGGAGACTTAGCACCCCGGGGGTGTCGGTCTTTGATATGTCGAGCACTTTGTGAAAATGCAGGCCTTTACGCAGCTGGTACCGAGAAAAAATGGACGGCCCAGGCGACCAGAAGCAGTGGTCACCCGGAACGCTTATTGAGGCCCACCAGGGGGGGTCAGAAAGTGTGGGATGGTCCCATACCATAGGACAAGCTTCAGGCAGCCTGGGAAAAGGGCCCCTTGTGTGCACCGGCAAACCCCGCAGTACTGGTACCTGGAAAACGACCCCGGGGAAAGGGAGTGGCCCCGGCCCCCGTAAGCTCATTTAAACGTTAAAAACACAGCCAAGGGCCCATTGGGAAAAAAGGGTCTCCCTAGGAAGTTCGCACAAAGGGGATGTGGAACCTGAAAAAAAGCCCCATCCCAAATTTAAATTTGCCCCCCAAAACATATGCTGCCTTTAAACCCCCCAAAAAACAAAGGGGTTTTAAAAAAATCCAACCCACCACCCATCTCCATTTTATATGATTTGTAGGTGATCCCCCCTCTTTAAATGGGTTCCCTGGCGGGGTTTTATAAACTTTAAAAAATGGAAAATCCCCCGCCCCACATACCCCCTACTCCCAGCTTGCAAAGAGGCAGGGGACCGATATATCCAGAAATGGGACCTTGGGAGTTTCCCTAAGATAGGGGTTTTCTGGTAACCGGGGGTTAGTGTAGGTTTCCCCCGGTTCCGATTGGGGCAATGGCTCGGTTCTGTGCCAAGGGCCCCCCCGGTTATGGGCCCCTTATTTTTTTGTTTCTATAAAATTTCATGGCCAGAATGGGAGGAGTTCATAGACCGGTTTCCCCCGGGGGGTGGGGCGTTGAAAGGGGGCTGCCCCGTGGGCTGTCCCCCCCCCCAGATTAAGCAGGAGGCCCCCGGGTTGGGTCAAAAAAGTTTAAATTTCCATGGTGGGGGGTACCAAAGCATTTTTCCCGGAGCATCCACACGCAGAAAACCCCCGGGCCCCATAAAGCCCCCAAGTTGGCCGAAACCCACAGGTTAAAAATGGACACAATTTTACCTGCCTTTGTCTTAACTCCTTTCAAATATTTGCCCCCTCTGACTCTTTTCCTGTAAAATTAAATTTTCCTTTTGGGTTTTAAAAATTTGTTAGGGGTGCCCTCCAAGGCTAATTAAATCTTAAAAAAAATTAAAAGAGTTAGGGCTGCTTGATCCGGCCCCCCCCAAAGCCTAGCACCAAGGTTTTATAATTTTTAAGCTACCCCAAGGGTGGTTTCGGGCCCTTTTTTTTAATTTTGGGAAAAGGACTGGGGGTTATAACTAAACAGGAAACGGTGGCAGCCCCCCTTTCAGGGTTTGGCGAGGAAAAATTTTTTCTCCCTGTCTTCCCTGGTTCCCCTTGCCTAAGTGGAAAAGGGGTTTAAAAGGGGGAAAAAGTATCTGGCTGACCTTGGGCAAAACCCCCAGGGGGCAGCGCCCCCAAAGTCCGATACCACCCCAAAATCAGGCTGTCCGGGCCCTCCAATTTTGGCGGGGGCGGGGAAAAGGGCTTTGTCCTGACAACACCTTTATGTGATTTCGCTACATGTATTGGTTTTGGGTAATGCCGTGGTGTAACTAGAATTCAAAAAGGCCATTATACAAATGAAATGGACCCCACCATCTAATGACAATAAACTGAAAATGCAGTATAGCTATCAATAATTTTACTTATAAATAATACCACCATATATCAGGGAACATACATAGTAGTGCTGAAGAGCAAAAAAGCCCTAAAAATAAATTGTTTCCCCTCAAAGTGTTCGTACAAATATTTTTGTACCTAAATTGGGGCTCCTTAAAGGTTTTTTCTCATCACTAGCCCTTTTAAAAGACTTTTGAGCTGTTTTAGTCTGGGTTTTAGCTTTAAAACCAGGGGCGGGGGTTCCCCCCTCCCCCTAACGTGTCTCCCTCAATGAAGATGGGGACATCATCCATTCGTGTAAGGTGGAAGGAGAGGATGTTCCCGCTCGCAGACCCCTGCAATTTTTTCGCAAAGCTGCCCAAAACTGTTTCCCCCCCCGGCTCCCCCGTAACTTTGAAACACCTGTATTGCTGTAAACAGTTATAAAACAGCCTAACTGGTGAAACAAATGTGAGGAATTTCACTTGTCCCCCCTCTGTTTTTCAGGGAGGAGGTAGACGGGGGGGGCATAAATGTTTATGGCTGTTTATATGAGGGGAGAGTGAATTTTTGCAACTAGAGGCCGTTAATTTCCCCGTTTCCTTTCCCCATAGACTGGGAGAAAGATCCCCTAAAAGGAGCTCAGGTAGCTTTTACTACACAGCCAGCAGCAAGCACAGAAAGCTGTTTCACTTTAATTTTCCACAGCTCAGAGGGGAATAAGCACAGAGTGCAAAGCAGCCAATCACAGTACAGGGGGTGTGTCCAAACAGTCTAAATGAAATATCAGTCAGCCTATCACAGAAAATTGGGCATGGTCCGACCTCAGGCTGCAGTTTTAGGTGTAGAACACACAGATTAGCTTATATCTGCTATACTAAATGATTTAGGTAATGCGAACCAATTGCAAAAGTGCTTATTTTACTGTCCCCATCATTACAGATATGATCTTTGTAGCGAGAAAAACCCTTTAACCTCTGGACACAATAGCAACTGCTATGTCTGTTTCTCCCATGGGGAAATACAAGAATATTCCAGACCTGTGCTCACCTAGCATCAACTAATACACGACAGAACCTCTATGGACATACACGATCAGTGGAAGTCTTTTCCTAGATTTCTGGAAACTCTAAATCTAACCTTTTCCCCTGGTTTTGTTGTCACCTCCCTCCCTTGTTACTCTTGGCAGCTCTTCCACAGGGGGTAACATTGGGCTTTCCTCTCAGTGACTGAAACAGACAATTATTTACACCAGTTTTTTTCCATAATTTCCCTGCTTTTTACTTCAACCCCATATTTGGCAGTAGATATGTCCCCCCACCTCCTCTACACAAGCAAACTATAATATGACCAAATGGGCTAAAGCCTTAACAAAGAAGTCTATCCTACTTTGTGTTTTAAATATTCAGCATTTTCAAGATCTCTGCTTGCTGTCAGTAGATGGGCAGCTTCATAGTTTTCATCCTGTGACTGAACAAATGTAAAAACTGACATCTGTTACAATTTTATGTACTCTAACTAATCCTATGTTAGGTAAAGTCCCTGAACTCCAAACTGATATATTTACCTGCATGGCTACACTGTTACCAATTATTAGGGAAGATATTTCTTGGTACTGCTGGGGTTTAAAGGGGTTTTGCCACGATGTAATGTTGATGTGGGATCATCCAAAATGGGTATTTAATCACTTTTCTAAATATATGTGATTACAAAAAGTGAAGCCTGTGAGAACTACAGCATTTCTCAATCCCCCTTAGTTACCTGAAAGTTTGCATTAGACACGACCAGAGGAGCTGACAGGAGCTGACAGGCCGCCTTGCGTGAAACACTTCTTATCTGATGACAGGGAAAATTAATGAGCTTCAAGGGGCTGGGGAGAAATGTGCAGTGTATGAGCCTTTGTCTGTGTCTGCACTGTTGCAATGTCATTATTTTAGTTAAGTTTTGAGACGCTCCCTTATTCCTCACTCCTTGCTCACCCCCTCCCTCTCAGCCCTGCAGCTTTCATGACTCAGTGTGATTTGTTGACATTCTCCCTGTGCTGATAAGGAGGTAAGTAACTTGCATCCTGACAAATCCCCTTTAACTCACAGAGCTGGAAGATTCACAGAGGTTCGGTTTCGAGGCTCTGAATAGAACCTCTGACACAGACATTGATCCAGCCTTAGGCTGGGGCTCCACATAGACTGCAGCTGTCTCTGTCTTTGGTTGGGGTATTTGGGATGGACACGTCAGACTCTGATGCCCCTGACCACAGATGGAGCTATAAATATTTATTAGTCTAAAGGGCTGAGTTCCCCTTTACCCTCATCTCTTGTTGCCTTTCCCCCTCCTGGGTGGCTACTGAATAACCTCCACATACTTTGTGGATAAATTCTACAAAAAGTTAACTTTGTATTCATTCTTTCTTTCCTTATTGATCAGAGCACAGCCACTGCCAATTAACAGCAAACCATGTCTTGCGCAACAAATCCAAGCGTTCACTAAGGACGGAACGTTGTGTTCAGAGCAGATGAAACAGGAACAAAACAAGCCAAAGCCTCTTAATTCTACACTTCACTGCTAGGAATAGTGAAGTCTGCAGAGCGGAGCAGCAGAGCATCAAGATGCAGAAATCTTTGATCCCTGGACCGACACATCAGAGGCACAACCCCTAACCTCCTGACACATCCTGCATTGCACCCAGATCTGTGTGTCCTGACTTTCTAGCTGCTTTTATAGAATCTTTAAAGGGAACCTGTCACATAGGTTATACCCCCCTTGCTGAGGGCAGCACGAGATAGTGACAGACATGCTGTTCCCAGCACTGTGCCCCTTATTCTGTAAGATGCAGCAGTTTTAGAGCATTTACCCCCTCCAAATCTTATTCAGGAGCAGGGTGTTAGCCCCCCCACCAAAGCAAGCTCTGCCCGACCTGACAGTTATTCACATGCGTCTACTACTCAAAGTGAATAAGTTTATCAGTTGAGGTGGTGAGGGCTATCCTCAGATGGGCGGGGTTTGAAAAAAACTGGACTCTTTGAAGGACTCCTTCGAATGACTCTCTCTGGCTGAAAACACTGCAGATTTTGAGCATTAAATTACACAAAAAACTACAGCATCCTTACAGAATAAGGGACTCAGCACTGAGGAAACAGCAGGTCTTGACACTAACTAAGCTTGTGCTTTCCTGCTCATCAGGGTGCATAAACTATTGACAGGTCTCTTTTAAGGCAAGTCTAACACTGCAAAGAAAAACTCAAGATTTTTCAGCATTTTTTCGATTTCTAAAAGCGCTGAAAGAAAGGTTTAAGACTGAAAACACTCGCCATAGATTCCAATTAGTAAAAACAGTCCTGCTGTCTACATGAGCTTCTTTTTTCTCTGCTCGTTTTGTTTTTTACTGGTCTTCCTTTTTGCAATACATGCTAAAAAACGGCAGAAACAGTGCGTGGCTTAGCAAATCGGCCATATGAGAGGAAGCACACTTGTGCAGAGCTCCTCTCGGTCCGTCCGTCCCCTTCCAACGATCGAGAAATGGGGGAAAGCTGCCAAGAAGCAGAGCGCAGGGCTCCCAGCACCCCAGCTCTGCCCATAAGTTTTTGGAGAAATCGGGACCTTTTTTCCGCCAGTAAAGCCGGCAACCACAAGATGGCCGACACCGCACACCATCTCTCCCCCGGTCCCCGGACGGTGATATGCAGCGGACAATCTTCCCCACCTTCCCCGAGGCGGCGAGGGACTCGTCATCATCCACCCGGCACCAGGTTACCTGCTGTCCTGACCGCGGAGACCTCCTGGCGGCCCGATCCTCCTCCTGTTGCGCCTGAGACCCGGGACTGTGACACCGCTCCTGCCTCGCCAGCACAGCGGGGTGAGTCATCTCCTGCAAGCTGCTAAGCCACATGCACCGAAGCTGGCCGGCTCAACCACGATCTTCTCACCTGCCTGCCGCACCCTGTCACCCTGCCTCACATCTGAGCAGCCTGCAGCAGGGGAAATGCCCCAAAGTCTGTCAAGGACTGTGATAATGGCCCGTCCCTCTCCCATGTGGCGCCCCTCCTCTTCGTCACCTGCGGCCGATGTCGGACTGGGGGTCGTGGGCCCACCCTACTGTTACGATGAAATTTACCTCAGGCCTCTAGACACTAAATGGGGCGACCATTTTACCACAATAATACGTGTTTGCCGAAACAGAACTGTATTCGTTGTAGTACAATAGCAAGAGAGACCACACATATGTCAGAGTCTAACATAAATCAAGAAACAGGTTCAAAGTACTCCATCCATATCCCCCTCCACCCACATACAATATCTCCCTCACACCCACATACAATATCGCCCCTCCACCCACATACAATATCCCCCTCCACCCACATACAATATCCCCCTCCCACTCCACATACAATATCCCCCTCCACCCACATATACGATACTTTCCTCCACCCACATAACAATATCCCCCTCCACCACATACAATATCCCCCACCACACCACATAAACTAATCCCTCCACCCACCTTATGACAATATCCCCCACCATGTTTCCCTTGGTCACAACCTCACCACCTTCTAAAATAAACACCAGCAAGAAAGTAAAAGTCTAACTCCTATCACAGGGTAAATCATGTGGAACACATGTACTCTGGCGATTATACCCGTGCCATATAACCTACAACACCCTCCAGATAGATACCACGAAGAGGTACAACACCAGCTCAGGTATAACCTACTAACACCGCGCAAAATATGGAGAACCACATAGACATCAGACACCAGCTCAGGTATAACCTCAACAACCACCTCGCAATATGGGAGACCACAGTAGATGTCGAGACACCAGCTCAAGGTAATAGACTACACCACGCCCATAGAGAGACCACATAAGAGGTTCACAACACCCCAGCTCAGAGGTATAACCTACAACACACCATATAGATACCACATAGAGAGCAGAACACCAGCTCAGGTATAACCTACAACACTTCTGACTGCCATAGAGAGACCACATAGAGGTCAGACACCAGCTCAGGAATAATCCTACAACACCCCATATAGAGAGCACATATGTCAAGAGTAAACAAAGAGGTGACTTTGATCACTTAATTACTATTTGGCCATAGGCAAACTTTAAACTCTATCATTCTCTATCTATTAAACACTAAACACGTCAACTTTAATTATATCTAACTCTCACCTCGTATACGACACAAATTATAAAAACCTGATCTCTACCTCATCATTAAACCCTTTTTGGCTTCTGAAAGATGGGAATAACTCCCTTTCTATCATACAAGTCTGTGAACCCCCACCATTATCACACGAGAGCCTTAAACATAGCAAAGTACTAGCTTCAGTAAGGGATCCCAAGCCAACTACTTTGGTCATCCGTCCTAATTCACATAGACACAAACCAAAAAAGCCCCTTGTGACACCGTCTGCAGCAGGTCGACACTTGTAGACATAGGTGAGAGAAAATCCCAATTTTAAAACGTCATGCCCTGACCTCGCCGACATGTTTCGCCAGCTAACCTGGCTTTATCAAGGCTTAGAGGTCCGACACCAGCTCAGGTATAACCTACAACAATGCCATATAGAGACCACATAGAGGTCAGACAGCAGCTCAATTATAACCTACAACACCGCCATATAGAGAGCACATAGAGGTCAGACACCAGCTCATTTAACGCTACAACACTGCAATAATAGAGACCACATAGAGAATCAGATACACCAGCCTCAGGTATAACCTACACCACCACCATATAGAGACCACACTCACAAGGTCAGACACCAGCTCATATAACCTCAATGCCACTCCAGCCATATGGAGACCTACATAGAGAACAACACCAGCTCAGGTATACCTATCAAACGCCTACCATATAGAGACCACATAAAGGTTCAGACCACCATCTCAGGTATATACCAACAACACCACCATATAGAGACCACATATGAGGACAGTTACACCAGCCAGGTAAACCTACAAACACCGCCATATAAGACCACATAGAGATCAGACACCAGCTCAGGTATAACTACAACAGACCGCCATATAGAGGACCAAACATAGAGGTCAGACAGCAGCTCAATTAAACCCTACAACACCGCCATATAGCAAAAGACAACTAAGGTCAGACACACAGCTCAGGTATAACCTACAACCCGCCATAAAATAGACCCTACATAGAGATCAACACCAGCTCAGGTATAACCTACAACACCGCATTTATAGAGACCACATAGAGGTCTAGACACCACTCAATGTCACATCACTTACAGTGGTAATACATCAGATCCAATATAGAGAGTAAAATCAGTGACTCACTGGAGAACGTCCCTATCTGATGATCGTCTCCTTCTCTTGAGTCGTTCTTATTCCTTTTCCTTCCTGCCATCATTTCAGCACCATCATGATGACTTGTCCCGGCCACAGCTCATCCCTGCAAAATTACACAACAAATATCTTGAATCCCCAATTTTCCAGCACACCCTCTTTATCTATTCCCACCTCTGTACAAACTTCAGGGGTGGGAGAGTCGGGTACAAGCCATAGCTTAGAGGCCAGTATCCAAAGGGGTTGAGGGTGGGGAAAGACTAACCCTCTGAGATAATGCTACAAACTATGGGCTGCTGCCCTCTCAATTAATATTAACCAGAGTAGGTAGACAAGACCCTTAGGGTAGGATAGGAACAAAGGCAAGGCCCCAGTCTGTTTCTCCAGGTTAGGTAAGCTGTAGAGTTAGGGTCCCCTTTATATAGGCTTGCAAGCAGTTAGGGGACCACCTTTAGGTAGTATAAGGCATTTAGGGCTTCCCATGAATTAGTATACCGGCAGTTAAGAGGGCCTTTTAGTAGTTCACAGCAGTTAGAGGGTCTCCTTAAGTAGTATACAGTTAGTTAAGGGCCTCCTTTAGCTAGAGTGCAGAGAAGTCATGGCCCCCCCCCTTTAGCTCTGTGTAAGTAGTCATAGCCCCTTTAGTATTTAGTAGCCAGCTCCCCCTTTGTAGTCAGGGCCCCCCTGTAGGTAGTCAACAGCGTCCCGTTTAGGTAGTCCAGGGCCCCATTGTAGTCCCATGGCCCCCCTGTAGGTAGCAGGGCCCCCCCTATGTAGACAGGGCCCCCTTTTTTATAGTTGCCAGTGCCCCCCCTTTGTTATCAGGGCCCCCCTTTGTAGGTCAGGTCCCCCTTGTAGTCAGGGGCCCCCTTTGTAGTCAGGGCCCCCCTTGTAGCCATGGACCCCTTTGTAGCCAGGGACCCCTAATAGGAAGCCGGACCCCTTGTAGTCACAGGGCCCCCCTTTGTAGCCAGGACCCCCTTTGTAGCCAGGACCGCCTTTGTAGCCATCGACCCCTTGTAGTGTAGGACCCTATTTGTAGTCAGGGTGCCCCCTTGTAGCAGGGAAACCCCCTTGTATTCAGGGGACCGCACCTTGTACCATGGCCCCCCATGTAGCCAGGACCCACCTTTAGTCAGGGCCCCCCCCTCCTTGTAGCCAGGGCCCCCTTGTAAGCCAGGGACCCACCATTAGTCAGGGCCCCCCTTGTAGCCATGGACCCCCTGTAGCATGGACCCACTTTAGTCGAGGGCCCACCCCTTGTAGCCAGGGCTCCCCTTTAGGTCATTGCCCCCCATTAGTCAGGGCCCCCTTTTACCAGGGACCCACCTTTTAGACAGGACCCCCCTTGTAGTCAGGGCCCCCCCCGCTTGTGGCCAGGCCCCCCCTTGTAGCCAGGGACCACCTTAGTCCAGTGCCCCACCTTGTAGCCATGGACCCCCTTGTAGCCATGACCCCCTTTGAGTCAGGGCCCCCCATAGGTCAGGCCCCCCTTTGTAGCCAGGGACCACCTTAGTCAGGGCCCCCCTTGTAGCCAGGATGGACCCACCTTATACAGGGCCCCCCCCCTTGTACCATGGCCCCCCTTGTAGCCAGGGCCACCTTTAGTCCAGGCCCCCCCTTGTACCAGGCCCCCCCCCTTGTAGCCAGGGCCCCTCTTTATCCAGGACCCTGTAGCCAGGGACCACCTTGTAGCCAGGGCCCGCCTTTAGTCAGGGCCCCCCTTTAGTCAGAGGCCCCCCTTTAGTCCAGGGACCGACCTTTATTCAGTTGCCCACAACCCCCTTGTAGCAGGGCCCCCCTTGTAATGGTAGTTAAAAAAAAAAAAAACAACAGCCAGCCACTTACCTGGCTTGGGCTCCTGCTCCGGCCGCCGCCTCCGTACTGCCGCCCTGCATAGGCGGCGCTTTTAAGTGACGTCACCTATAACCCACCGCGCGCCTACGTCACAGTAGGGGCCGCGCCCGTCAGGCGTGAAGGCCTAACGCCTTCAGCCTTCCTGTGAGGTATCAACGAAGCGCAGCGCTAGTGGCTGAACACCCCGAGCAGCCCGCGCAGCGGGGAGTCGGACATTATCCCCCAACTCCCGGGCCGTCCCCCCACCTTGGCGCACGGGACAGCGGGACCCGGCGCCAGTGACCGATGTCGTCTGCCGGGCCCCAGGGATGCGACGCACTGCCTCCAGGGCCACATCGGGCTGCGGGGGGGGGTATGGGGGGGGGGGGGGGGGGGGGTGGGGGGCCACCGGTGGATTTCCCCGGTCCCCCGCGGCCCAGTCCCGAGCTGCCATAGCGTCCCACATGGACACTATGCCGCCAGCAAGGTGCCCTTCTCCTACTCCTGCAGTCACCTGGGCATTGGCGCCTCCCTCTGCGAAGTGTGCTGCTCTACGGCCCGGACTCCCACAGCTTATGGGCCTTAGTCCAACCTTCTATAAGCCCACCAGGCCCCCTCTATTCCAGCCCTGTGGCAGCATACAGGAAGAGTGGACCATTGACTCCCTCAGAACCACAGAGGCACCCCAATCCAGCACACTGTCGGGCCCGCAGCTTCCAACAGCGGGATCCCCACCCTGGTCCACGGATCTTCATTGGGGACTCCGCCCTCACATGCCTGCTACATCACCATGGGGCGTGCTGCAAGCGAGGGGTCCGCGGCTCCTGTACCCTACCCCGATCCGGGTAGTGGGCGATCGCTTCGCCTCTGCACATTGGCCTCACCTTTCCTAATACAACACACACCATACCACCACTACAGGGCACACCTGCGATCTCGAATATCAATGCAACAACCTGGTCAAATGCACTCCTCTTTTTCCTATCAATGACCCCGCCGTCCCCTCTGGGGAGCAACAACCGTGACTCTAAGCTGAAACCTGAAACCAATTGCTGCAGTCTTTCTCCCCTCAAAAGAATGATATCTCCACATTGTATGCTCAAATTGACCTGGTGATTTGCTCACCTGCGCGCAGATCTGTCCTTCCCTTTCATACAAAAGTGACTGAATCTGGAATCAGTCCAGTCCCAGAAACCGCTCTTGCTCTTGGCTACTTTTTCTGAATGAAGGTGGCACAACACGACTGGTCTCACTATTTGCCATACAACACACTTGATGACATTGAAAACCGCATTAGGCGTAACAACTACGCATCAAGGGCCTCCCAGAATCGTTCTCCAATCTGATCTAATCACAGTGGACACGCTATCTTCAACTACTTCTAGGGTGCCCACTCCGCAGCTCATATCGAAACCTGGACAGGGCGCATTAGGAGCGCTACGACCCCCCCCAACCCGGATGATCCTAGGCCACGAATGTGGTGTGTGCAGCTACACTTTCTAGCTTATGAAGGAGGACACTCCTCTTTGAGGCCAAAGACGGCGGAGGTCCTCTGTCTTTCCAGGGTGCCCCTAATCCAGATTCTTACAGACTTTCGCGCCTTACTCTAGCCCAAGGGCCACTCTAAAAGAGCCGTCTCTTGGATGTCTTCGCGGAAAAGACATCCCCTTTCGCTGGGAATACACACTACGCACTACATGTGCGCCTACCTAAACAAACCCTCACAAATAAACGTTCAGCAAAGGACAATTCCAACGGTGTTACAAGCTCTCCAGAATCAAGAACTCTGTCCTTCTTCTAATGTCCCGACCTTCGGTTTCTCTGAGCCTCCTACCTCCCCAGCGAAGAGACTTAGCAGCTGTTTCTACTCGCCTAACTGCTGCCCTTTCCACAGGACAACAGGAGTTCCCCCAGCAGGCGGGGTTCAGGGGGGCCCCCATGGCTCGGTGAATCGGCAGCGTTCCCCTCCTTCGAACCTCTTGAGAGCTGCCTATCAGGAACTCTTTGGTGGAATTTGCACCACACACTGTGGAAGGATGTTCTTCTTCTGCTTGCCCTGGTGGACACTTACGGTCCCTCCAATATCTTCCAGTGCTACTATTTTAATTTGATTTACGTTCCTTTCTAGGTGCCACCGTATTATCCCACTGATCACGCCCACTTCATAGATTCCTGGTTCTCATTGTTATTCTTGTTCAGCTGGTACTTATAATGACTGTCGAGGGGAGTCCTCTATACTACGCCTGAAGCTTTTCACATCCCCCATAGGGTGGAACTCCTGCTTTGAGTTCACTCAACCTTGGCATGCATTCTCATTCCCTGGACTCTTACCTTGTCCAGGCTCCGCTCAGGACTTTGGTACCTGCATTTTGTGTTGTATGTCTCGTGTTTCCTGCGTCTTAGTGTGCGTTGGTGGTGTTTGTGTATGTTTTTTTTTTTTTTTTCTTTCTTCCCTTTTCTCTTTCTCTCCCTCTTTTGGTCGCGGCAGTGTTTCCGTGGAGATAACGGATTTGGTTAGGTTCGGTGTGAACTGTAAATGAGCCTTCCGCATTGCCTCCAATCAACGGCATAAGGGACTGAATCACACCGGAGAAAAACTGCACAGGGTCCTCCACCCACTTCATCGCTCCAGGTCCCAAATCGAATGACTCGCAAGAGACTCACATAAGGTAGGACACGCCCCCAATATCATAGTAAATACTATATTCATGCACATTGCCAATTGCTCTGAGTCCCTGTCCAGGGTGGGTCGCCATAAGCCATTTTTGTTTTCATAACCGTCCACATGGGCGCATTCAGGTTTGTCAGTTGCCTGTGGACCAGAGGCTCGCTACCTCAATTGGTTCTCTCTATCGGTGCGCAGTCTGTTCACCATTATTAATGCTTTACGCCCCTTAATTGTGGGCCAGGGCCGTTTTATATTGACTCTTTGGGTCGACATTTCTCTCACCCATAGCCCAAGGGGGATTTTTATTATAACTTAGTGGTGACTTTAATATCCCGCTTGATCCCCACTCTGGATAACACCTCTTGGAAATCTTGCATTAGCATACTCCGCTAACAGAAAGGTGACAAAGAACCTTTCATTACTCCCGCTCTTTGATGCCTTGGAGGAATCCTGCAGCATCCTTCTGATATGGTAATTACTCTTTCTTTTCTCCACTCTCAGCGGCCTCATATAGTCGTTTAACTATATCATGTCCAGCATTCTGCCTTGCCTATGTTGTTTCTTCTGCCTCCATCGGGAACGTTTTGTGCGTAAAACCATTGCTCCAATGTTCTGCACTTTTCCGACTACACCTGGCACGTGAGAGAGAGTCTGGAATTGGAGGTTAATGATTCTCTTCCTTTTGGACACCCTGTGTGTCACGTACATTGAGAACCAGAAAAGCCCAATTCTGACCCTCCACGGGCTCTGACCTCCCACTCCTAAGGGCTAAACACCGTAACAATGGGATGCCACTTAAATGTAGTTCTCCTGGGTATACTTATTAAACATGGCTCTCGGCTTAAAAGAGATAAGCTGTGGGCCGACCCTTAAAAAGGCTCTTGCCAAGGACACGCACACTGGAGGCGCTGCAACAAATGGTGCCCTCTCGCCAACGTTCCTTCTGGAACTGCAAACTGCACGATAGGAGGTGCGGCGTCTTTTTGGAGGCCTCATGGGCTGTCCTTCTCCAGAATTGGTCTCAGCTCCTTTTATGAATATGGGTAACAAATGTGGGCGATGTTGCCAGGGCAGTTCGCTCCGAAATGCCCCAATCCCATGTTCGCCCCCATCAAGACCTCTCGAATTCCGTGGTTCATACCACGGAGGAAATTGCCCAATACTTCTTCATTCATTCTACTTCCAAATTATATAACTTACCACCTACCCTTCACATCCAACCAACCGGGCGTGTTTCCACAAACCCCATTCCTCTGGCATCCAGGATCCCGGATTTTGGCTGCTGATGCTGTTTGAAGGAGCCATTCACTCTGAGGGAGCTGCAGGCGGTCATTAAGATCTCCCAGAAGGGAAAAGCCCAGGGCCTGAGTGGCTATCACGGGACCATTTTTAAATAAACCTACTTCCGATATCTACTCAGCCCAGTGCATTTGGACGATCCTTTAACTCCATCACAGCTGATAAAAACTTCCTGCTCACGCGACGTTAGCTCATGTCGCTATTATTACCAAACCTGGTAAGTACCCTCCATGTAGATGGCAGCTACCGTCCTATTTCCGTTAGTTAAAACTAGATGTTTAAAATATACGCAAAGCAGATCGCCAACCAGACTTAATCCCCTCTGTGACATCATATGTTCATCCGAACCAGTGGGGCTTTGTTTCCGGTGCGAGAAGAGGCGCCGATAATACGCTTAAAACATTAGATCCTTATACATCATGCCACTCCCCTGCAAGATCCCCCGCTGGTGGTGCTTGTCATTGGATGCGGAGAAGGCCTTTCGACCACCGCATATCCTACCTTCTGCCTGCATCAAACTCCCAGTCATCTGGTGTCTGGGCCCGGGTATCTTAGCTAAAATTGCAGCCTTATATCGTGGCGCCCCCTCTGCCCGTCTTAAGTCAACGTATCCTTTGTCCGCTCCCTCCCTATCTTAAATGGACCAGACAGGGTTGTCCCCTGTCTCCTTAGTGTAAACGTCTGGTGATGGAAGTCCGATGTTGGCCATCAGATCAAAGCCGCATAATTAACGGAATTACTGTAGGGGCTTCAGTAGTTTAAATTGCTCGGACTGTTGCCGAAGACCTAGATATTGTCTACTTACTAGTACCACATATCTCCCCCTCCCTCCCAGCCCTGATGACCGAACACTATGAAATTTGTTGGGAATTGGTCAAATTTTTAAATAATCTTTCCAAGTCGTCAAGTTCCTTGGCATTGGTGATAACTGCCCAAGACCAGACTTCCATACAGTCCACAACTTTCCCTTTTAAGAGGTCTGACGGGTAATATCGTACCTGGGGTAGCACAATTCTGAAGACTTGTCTGAAACTCTTCCCTAAAAACCATCCTCCCTCGGTTACCGTACAGCTAAGGCGAGACCTTGGATAGCGTGCAGAATAATGACTGTCCTGGTTTGAGCAGAATCAATTTATAAAAATGTCCAATCTCCTAAGTTTTTAACCTCTTTCAAACCCCCTTCATCGTCCCATATGCACATTCCAGCCCAGTTTTGAAAAGCCTCAGAGAGTGCTTCACGGCCTTTCGTGTGGGCCGTGCGAAGACCGCGAATAGCATATGACAACCCTTAACAAGTGCCGTAAGGCTGCGGGGGGCAACGGATTGTGCCAACTGTAAGATTTGTATTATCTGGACCTCGGCCTTACTCGAGGTTATTTATTGGCGCTGGGTATCACTCCAAATGTTTTCTTGAGTGGTACGAAAAGGTGCTACCCCTGCCACCTTTTTCAGGTGACCTCTGAAGGGAAATTGAGATCACTTGCATATCTTGAGGGAACTCAGTCCCGCCATCTGCCTTCCTTTCAGCTTAACCAGCTTCCCCATTTTCCTTCATAGGATCATGTCAAGGTTTTCATTTAAACAAGGCCACTCATGGCTTTTGAGTCCGGCTGTGGTAATTGTCCGCGTAAGCACGAGGCACACTCTGTCTTTCTGATAAATTATTGCTTCTTTCTTGTAGGGCGAGCTATCTTGCCATCCATTTTTGCCTTAAGAAGTGTGGAAGATGAATTAGGCCTTACCCCGTCCACTTTCCGCCCACTGGGAGCACTGTTTTCAGATACTCATAAAGTGTTGATGTCTTCCAAAGCACTAGATGACCTGCTACAAATCCTCTCCCGTCACGCAGGTACAGGGTTCCCGTCTACCGGTGCATAAAGTCTTCCCCCTCCACCACTCAGATTATTCTGAGATGTGGTGAAATGAAAATTTGGGACTATGTCTCATGTTTTGTTGGGGATGCTCTGTGTTACCTAGCTTCTGATTTCGGCTCCTGGAAGTAATTGAAGGAAATTACTCGTGGGTCTCGATCCCAAATTCGCTTCTCCGGAAGCACTGCTGCTTTTCATATTCCAATGTCCTGTTTATATTCAAAAAAACTCCCCTTAAGCATCTGCATCAGCATGCCGCTCACAAAACGGTGATCCCGCCCCCCAAACATAAAAAAGAAAACAAAAAAAATAGGGGAAAATCGAATGTCTCCCACCTTCCATTGATTAATGGTTCATAGAAAATTGGTTTGTTGAGGCGAATTGGAGGAGCTAATTTCCTAAACCCCGAACAGCTAGATACATTCAACAGAACATGGAGTCATTGGTCACTTTTTCAGAACTAATCCCCATTATTTTCTCTCCATTACTTCCTAAACACTTTCGCTCTTTAAATGGGAGAGTTGCTTCTGCTTCCTTTCCCCCTCCCCTTCCTTCTCCCTTTTTTTTTTTTTTTCTCCTTCCCTCCCTGTTATGTTTCCTTAGTCCATGTTTTTTGTTTTGTGTGTGGCCGCAGGAAGTGCTGTTCGAGATATAACTCGTTAAAAACTTTGTTCGTCTCAGTCCGTTATTTGCTACTCAGTCACGCCACATTGATCTTTGAACGTCTAATGCGTTTCTATTTGAAAAGACATTTTATAAATTCTCTCCTCCTTTAGGTATTGGTTCCATCTTCATTTCATGTTAAGAGGGGCACCTCATCCTCATCTATTTATTTGATATTTTAAAATGTATGCCCTATCTGTGAGGATGAGTTTTCCCTATGTGCATCAGTTATTCATCGTTTTACCATAACAGTATCTTTGTTGCCTTTATATACCATGGCTCTGTGCCTGTAAACATTTATTGATCATTTATTTATTTTTTTCTTTATTTTTTATGTTTTGCATATATTTGAATACCTGTTCCTTTGATTTGTCTATCAATAAAACTTTTTTTAATGTAAAAAACGCCAGAGCAGGGCAGAAAATTTACTACAGGAATCTTTGAAAAGCCCTGGATGTCTTTTGCCGTTTTTTTTTTTTGCACAAGTTCCCGCTGCGTTTTATTGCCAGCGATTTTTCAATGAAAACCACCCAGGAGACCCAAGTCCAACTATGTATGTTTTTTTCTGTAAATTATTTAGTGTGAGGGACTCGTATCGCAAGACATGAGGCCCGTTTATTGACGCTGGTCGAGCTGGGCATTGGGCCCAAGTACCAACTATACCTCATATATTTTTAAAATTTAATTTCCATATGTCATATTTTTTTTATCTCATTGTGCAATCTCCCCAAGCATTATGACCTTGTGGCTTTTTTTCTGCCAAACTGGTGTGAACAGGTATTATAACTAATGTGCAGTTTTTTTATCCTCTAATATGTTCCCCTGTGCAGTGGGTATATTTGAGCTCCTTCTCCAGCAATTAGCTGCACCTGTTAATTATTCCCAGATAGCTATAGGCCCAAGCGGCCCTGCTGCTGGGTTCAGTCTAGTCCACCATTAAGCTTGAATATGCCCCAAAAAATGCAGTGTTTATTTTGAGTAAGATAATGTCCATTTTTTGTATGTGTTTTTATCTGTAAATTATATTGTAGGGACTTGCAAGACATGATGACCTTTGACCACGCTCCGGTTGCGATGCTTGCGTATGGGGCCCCTGTACCAACAATACCTCATATTTTAAACATTTTTTTTTCCAGTATTTCATATTTATTATCTGCCCAAACATGCGGGGGAACGGGGGGTTTCTGTGTTTTGTGTTGTACCCCCAGAAATGGGGGCACCCAGCCTAATCTTTTAGTATGGGGTCCAATAGGTTGTAAGGCTGGGGGCACCACACGTACTGTATTTAGGGCACCCTTCTGTATCCCTTATTTGTATCAATGTAGTACCAGCAACCACCTCCCCATGCACGAGGATTGATGGTTGTTTTATTGGTAATTTGTTTTGTAAATTCCCCCCCAAAGCATTATCTGTGGTTTCTGGTACTGGTGTAAAACAGGTATTAAAAAGTGCATTTTTTTATTAATTTGTTAACCTAGCATTGGAATGTGAGCTGCTTTTTAGCAATTAGTTGTACCTATTACTTTTTCCCCAGGTCCCATAAGGCCAGACTCCTGCTGTGGGTTTTTCTAGTCCAGCATTGAGCTGTGAATATGCCTAAAAAATTGCAGTGTTTTTTTTTTTTGACATTTTGTTATTTTCCTTCAGGTGAAGTAAGCACATGGGCAAAGCTTTACAACACAAACAATGACATAGATGTCTATGCACCCCTATGGGCTCTGCACAGATCACACGTGTCTGTGGACAGTTGAGGGTTTCAAGAAAGGCTTAGATAAATTTTAAATAAAAAACAAAGAAGCCGATAAACCTGATCCATCTGAGGGAAATTTTTGGGGATCGGGAATGAAAATTTCTTTAGGCCAGATTGGGTTCCCTGTCTATGGGTTCCAAACCCTTATCGTAGGGGAAAACAAAGCTTAAAGAAAACCCTGTACTTAGTTTTGCCCCCCTTTTACTGAGGGCAATACAAGTAGTGTCAGACCTGTGTTTCTACACTGTGCCCCCTTATTCTGTAAGATGCGTTGTATCAGTATTTAGTGTCAAATCTCAGAATTCAGAAGAAAGAGTCAAGCAAATGTCAGTTTTTTCTACCCCCCCCCCTGGGCTACCCCCGCCCACTTCAATGAAAACCATTACGTTGAATAGGTAAAACATGGAAAACTGCATGGCGGGGGCCTTTTGGTGGGGGGGGCTAACCCCGCCATGAAAAGATTGGCATTAAAGCCTAAAACTACAGCATCTTAAGAATGGGGGACAAGCGCGGGGAACAGAAGTCTGCACAGTTTGTTCTGCCCCCAAAAGGGGGGCATAACCTATGTGACGGGTTTCCCTTTAAACAACCCCCTACCCCCCTTAATTCCAATTTCCCCACCCTTGGTTGAACTTGATGGACAGAATTCTTTTTTCAACCATGTAGCTACAGTATGTCATAATTGATGGTCATTGCATACTTTTTTTTTATTTCAGGACTAACATCTGAAAAAACCTTGCGGCACCCAAAAACTTATTGAAAGGGCCCTTTTTAGCGCTTTTCATCCTAACTTCGGGGTTTTCATGATAGAATGGAGTGGCAGAAAAAAATGAAAAAAACAGACAGGGACTGACAGTGACCTAAACAAAATGAACAGAACAATGCAGACTGTGGTTTTTTGGAAGCTGAGTGACTCCGACATGCTCTCTATCAGTGGCTGTTGGCGTCAGTTTTGTTATAGGGTTTAAAACAAAATGTGTTGTAAGCAAGGGTTTCCAGGTGGATCATAAAAATAAAGTCATATTCCGCTTTGGGGATCTATGGCGGCTCCAGAAACCTTCAGAGAGGGGGAACGTGGAAGATTAGCCAGAGTTTCCATAGGAAAGCGGGGTTTTACGGTGAATTAATGTATTTAATGGACTTTGATCCATTTGACATTTTTCAACTACAGGGAAATTTTATCAGCAGGCGTGAAGAAACCGCTCATTTTATATGTGATACCACATTACCCTTCAGTGATGTCATTGCTCATGTGTGTGGTTTCACCCTGCTTGGAGAGGGTGGATTTGAGGAGGTCAGAAAAGTAATAACTAAACCAAGCTTTATGTACTGAGCTGCTGTATCTAAGCCTGACACGTGGGATAATGTCTGTTGATCCCTATATTAAATTCTATGGTGTGATACTGTCTGCTAAGCTGTATGTCTAATCCTGTCATGTATGATAGTGTCTGCCAAGTATCTGTATTTAAGAATATCATGTGTGATACTGTATGCTCAGCCCCCTGTATCTAACCCGAAAAAAAAAAAAAAGGGGGGTGAAAAAATATTGAATACATCCCCAATTTTCTAAAAAGGGGCTACCCATGTTAGTAAAACCCACCCCAAACCACACAGGCAAAGAAAACAAACCAAGAGAGTTATTTATTATTTCTGTTATTGCCCAAAAAAAACAGAGCAAAAAATGCAATCAGATTCCTATTACCCCAACATGGCATCTGTTGGTAAAACATCCCTTTAAAAATAAAGGACGACACGTATGAAATTTGGTGTGGGGACGCCAAATTTCATGCAATAGAAAAGGCAAGAAGCCCTGATTTATGAATCCCTGAAGCGGGGCAAAATCAGGTCCATTCCACGCTCGGGCGAATTGGATCAGGATACCACTTTGAAAATGCTCTACCTGTTCCGCGTAATGTGCCCGAATGCCGTAGCGATTTAAAAATTTAAAAATTTTACTTTGTACGGTTTTATTGGGGCCCGCCTCCCGCACAGCCCCGAGATCGGGCACAGTACAAAACGCCACAGACGCTCTGTAATGCGTCCGATCATGGCGTGTGGGACTTTTTAAAAAATGTATGAAGGGGTGCGCCCAACAGGGGTTCCCAAAGACGCCAGATATCTTGCACCCCGTTCATACAGTACCAAAATGTTTCTACAATCTCAGGGGGCGCTGAGTTTTGTTTGCTTTATGATTTTCGTCACAGAATATTTCTGGGTTTTTGGGGTGCGCTCTTCATTTTAAAGCTCTCATTTTTCAATTTATATTTTTTTCACATTTTTATGTAAAGGACAGAGATATTTGTGGAAAATACTCTGGAGTAGCGAGCGTGAGGCCCTGTTGTGTGTGTGGGGGATATACATCTTCAGTCTGGATCTTTCCACTTTGCAATAATACGGCGGAAACAGGTACACAAAATATTGAGTATCTGCCGCACGTGTGTGTAAGTATGTGTGGGGGTGCAGCTCCGTAACCCCTCCATCGTATAAATGTCTAGTGTCTGAGGTGTTAACTGAGGCCATGTCTGCGTCCAGTTTTCTGGTTGTAAATAATATTCTGCACTTTAATCTACTCTAATGCTCTATTTTCTCAATGTTTCATCCATCTATCTAGAAGCTTTTTAATGGTCTGTTTCTGGGAAACTCAGGGGACAACTCTAATAAAAGATGTAGTCATTTGTTATTGGTACATAGGTCATTATTGACTAGGGATCTTCCACTCATTGATTTGGGAACACCTTGGGGAACAGATCTGCAGATCTAATATGATTTATTGCTGCGCCAAGACTGCTTTGAAACTGGGTATATATGTGAAACCCTATTGTATGCAAATCCCCCAGAATATTTGGCTCTTACCGCCATCCTGTAGAACTACAACCCCCAGCCTTAGCCTTGTAATCCCACGCACCTAGAGGGTGAGGGATTCTTTCCCTAAGAAGTGTAATGACCCGGGTATCTGTGGGGGCGTTTGCCCGGTTAACTGAGTTTCCCTTTTATAATTTTTTTCAAACAACAGGATGATTGACAGATCCATCCATAAAAAACGCATAAGTGTCCTCAAAGACCATGGATGACGCAGATAACAAAATTCTCCTTGTTGCTCTGTGCATTTTTTTCCTTTTTTCACCATCAGTGCCCCACTCCGGATCAAGGGGGGGTCCGCTGTTATCATACAAAATTCGACCAAAACTGTAAGAAAAATTCAGTTTTTTGTTACGTTCTTCAGACTGGACGGTCGCTAGTTACATAGTATCCTGCCATCACTATAAATGAAAGACCTTCTTCTCCGAGGTCCAGGTACTAGTGGAATTATCCCTGGACTGCAATATTCTCAGAGTAAATTGGTCATCTAGGTTTCTGTAAATAAAGCTTCATCACTGTGCTCAGGAGTGCCCCCGGAAAATTTCAGGACCTTACAGCCAAACTGGCGTTGCCCAGGGGCCAAAACCCAGTTTCAGGGCCCTTTGTTTTCCCCCCCCGGGCTCATTTTTTTTTTTAAGAAAAAACCTTTTTCCTGCACTAATTTTTTTGACCCCCCGTCCCCGTCCATCTTAGCAGTCACGTACAGTAAAAAACACCCAATGAAAAAAATTTACTTTTTTCGAACTTCCACCCTTTATAAAACCCCAAAATCCCCAAACCAAAAAATACCGGTACAGAGCAAACTACCAAAATTGATTTGAATAAAAAAATCCTACAAAAAACCAAGCCCCAAAATTTTTTTAACTTAAGGCTCAAATAATCCTCCCAGAACCCCGAGAACACGACCCCCACTGTGACTACCAGCTGTCCGGCTCTGAATAATATCCACCCCTACAGGGGCCTATAGGAGTCTGTTTTTTTTTGATTCAACCATAAATTTTTTCCCGCTTTCATTTAGAAAAGGAGACTCTTTTCCTGAAGGTGTTACTTTCCCCCTTTTTTTCTCCAACCTTCAAACCTTCATGCTATTTCTCCCGGCCCAATACCTCCCCGAATAGGAAAACAAATACTTGTCCTCAAAATTTTTTTTTTCCGAAAATTTTTAAAATTTTGGTATACACCCCCCCCGTTAGGATAAAGGGCACGAACATATATGGGGGGGCCGGGGTTTGGGGCCCAGCAGTATTGGGGGCCCCGGCAGGTAATGGGGGGCCCGGGGTTATTGGGGATGAGGAAAATTAGGGCCCGAGGAGGTTTGGATAAACATGCTCCATGCAAAAAATTTAGCAACCTTTGAAATGGAGCTTTTTTGCTAATCACTGCCAAAAAAACCCCACCACACCCAAACCCGGGGAAGAAAAAGGAATAGAATGAAAACTCTTTGCCTTTGTGAAACAGAATGGTGAGAAAAACCCCCTTTAAGGGGTTGTCTCGCAAACAATGATTGGGTTTTAATTAAAAGATCTTTAAAAGAAGCAGCTTTGCAATATTTGTTCATTACAAATGTCCTACTGATTTTGAGTTATCCCTGTTAGTAGTAGTGCATCAGCTCCTGATATCCCTATAGCAGCTGACCTGTTGATCTTTATCTCACTGGCTGTCAGTGCTGGTGACTCATCAGTTTCTGAATACAGGTCAGAGCAGAGAGCCCCTCCTGCACAGTATGCTTCTGTAGTGGAGGGAGGAGGAGGGCTCTGGCTTCTGTGTCTGTGTGGATTAACCGTGTGTGCCTTTTCCCCTCCTGCTCTCTACACAGATTGAGGAGAGCAGAGATGAGGCTGATCAATAGATGTGACAGCAATGAAGTGTGTTACTATAATCATGATGTGTCTGTGGAGCTCTGACTATACTAATAGAACAGATCAGGGGGGCTTGTGAACGGTTCATATCTCTCCCTGCTCTTCTGTACTAGTGACACATCCTGATTATAGTAACACTTCACAGCTGCCCTGTGTCTGGTCTGACAGAGTTTGTTTGTTTGTTGCTGGAGATGTGGAGATTTGTATGCTAAGCAGGGGGTATAGGAACATTTACATCCCCCCTGCTCTGCTATTAGCATACACAGCTTCACAGACCTCTCCACACTCATAGATCAGCCCTCTCCTGTCTCCTGTCTCTGTGGAGCTGACAGTGCAGCTGATCTAGGCAGGCACACACAGGGTTAACCCTGGCAGCAAACCCCCTCGCTCTTCCCCTGCTGTATAGAAGTTATGGAGGAGAGCTTTCTGTGTGCTGAGGGGAGGTGGGAAGAGGGAGGAGAAGAGGAAGAAAAAGAAGCCCCGCCCCTAAAGTCAAAAATCCTATGCTGCCAGAAGAATTGAAGTAGGCTGAAAGCTTGTAATGAGACAACTCTTTTAAAGCACACTTCACAAGTAGACAATTCGCTTATGCACAGTTCTCTTTTTTACACTACCATTGCTCGCCTGGCAATTCCTCTCACTTGAACTCAGCAGCCTTTCATACCAGCCTCCAGGCCAGTGGTCAAGTCCTAGGGCTATCAGCTTTCCTTGCAACGCTTACATAAGACAATCTAAGCAGGCCTGCTTCTCTCTTATTCTTTCTGGACTTCAGTAACCTTTTCTTTTAGACTTCAGCCCCATGACCCTGAGCAGAGTCTACTTCTGCTCCCAAATGTGACCAACTACCCAACCTACCCATAAAACCAACTAAAATTCCCATTATTGACAATAAAAACTCTGAGACAGGTTGGATAAATTGGCCACAGCAGCCATTTTATTAACATGTATAAAAAATAGATAACCATCCATTAATTATAAAAATAACCACCATACTTCCCAATATGGAAAAAACACATTCCCAAACACACCAACCGAAAACACACCCATGAACCAATGGGGCTGAGGTCCTTGAAGCCATCTTACGGTCTGGCGAAAACTGTTCGTTGATCTCTTCGATGCATTACCCTCAGCCGTCACCTCTGACTCAAGGGCACCACAAGCCACTTCAGGCGGCTACCAAGACTTCACCTTCTCACAAGGACCGAGCCCTTTAGAGCCCTCACCTTCGCCAGACCATACCAAAAGGTGCATACTCGATTCTGACTCCCCCCACCAAATTTCTCACCGCCTCCAAGGACCCCATCCCGCCACGGCAAGCATGCCGTGACACTTCACGCATGCGTCGCCCGCCACAGCCCCAAGGCTCTCTCCACGCCCTCCTGAATTCCTAATGTCCACAGATCCAATCCCACTTTGTTCAGATGCACTCCATTGTCCCTCCAAAAATTGCCCTTCCCGGTACCAAATCCCTATGGCGGACAAAAAGCCCCCATTCCAAACTACAAATCCTGCAATTGTTCTATTAAGCTTAACACGCGCCCCTTCAATGCTCCCGGCGGAGTGAGCGTGTCGCCAATAAAGCCGTGGAGCCACATCCGACCAAACCGTTATCAAACCAGGGTAGCTCGACCACAAATGCAGAATGTCGAACTGAATATCCCGAATTAACTCACGCAGAGGGAAGGGGCCCCCCAAAAGTTCCTCCTACATGCAAAAACCCCACATTTGGGGGCGGGGCCCCAAATGCGAAGCATTTTGAAATTGGCAAAACAATTTCCCAACAAACCTCACATACCTAACCAGCAAACCACAGCCAACTCACGAGACACTCCGCTCTCAAGGCAGCCCTTTCCATACTGCAAAGATAAAAGAAAAAAGGATGGGGGTTGTGGAGGTGAGAGAAGGAGGGGGGGTAAACCCATAAAAAGAGGACCAACACAGATGAAAACACAGATTAATACATAAAACAACAGTTGCCGCTTGGGACAGAAACCTTGAGCTCAACCAACTGACCCCCCTCCACGGAAAGGAGCGCCCCATCTGCTCCGACGGCTTAGGACGAGACACCCGCTTCTCCAAGCACCAAATGGGGGCGAACATAGAGGTAAAAACGCTCCGACTCCCACCTGCCAATCCTTCTACATCCCCGGCCCCCAACCCCCCAAACTAGCAGCCTTCAGGGCACCCCAAAAAAAATTGAAAAGGGGTCCAACCCCCAACTGTTTAAAGCAACACCCGGAAAAATCCCATGAACTGAAAACTGACAAAAAGGACCATACATGCCTTAACAGCGGCCCCAACCCATTGGAAAAAAACGCAAAAAAAACCAGCAAAAGCACTCCGAAACACATTGCGAACCCGGAATTTCCCCCAGACAGACACGACGGCCTCTACCCCTCTGATCCATCTTTGATCTGCACAACCAAAATTTCACTCCCATGCCAGTGTCCCACACATCCTCCGCCAACAGACCACCGGCCACCGTTCTGCTAGGACACACCAATTCTCCCACTCGCAAGGCACTGAAAAAGGCCAGAAAGAAGGCCAGCTGAAAAAGCGACACCTCAAACTCCGACAAACACACTGACCCCCCAAAACCCCCCAACCTTCCCCGAGCTGAAATTCAGGGGCAGCTGATCTCAAAATCCGCCACCCCTCTGAAAACCCCTCAAAGCCTGAGACACCACAAACTCTTTCATAATGCCACGCATCCCATGCAAGTGGAAGCCAAAAGCCAGCCCAGCCATGAAACGCGACACTCTAGAAGCCGACCAGCCCTCTTTCACCGCGTGCCCCAGAAAGCACACCAGGGCCGCTACCAGCTCCTCATTCGACCCCAAAGGTCCCAAACCCCTTAACCAGCTCTCCCCCAGCCCAGGAGATCTCATAAACCCTCCCAAATGCTCTCCCCCTAAAGATGCCCGGACAACCTCCTGCGTTGAAGACCACGTCCATAACTCCCCTTGGGGAAAAACCACTCCCTGAGCACCAGTTTTGGGCAGCTCCCGAAAAAGATCGCACTGCAAAAGAGACAAACATCCGCAAGACATTCTGAATGCCCGCACTGAAAACCGCCACCCCCAAGCATTTACCCCAGACAACAAAAACCACCTATGTAACAGGTGCACAACTGGCGGGGAAGAAGCCGACTGAGAATTAATAGCCTGAACCACCCGCATATTGTCACAATGAAAACAAATTTTTTGCCCCAAAACTTGGAGCCCCTAACCTCGAGCGCTACCACAATCGGAAATAGCTCCAAGAGCGCCAAATTCCTCGCGAAACCCAGCTTCCACCCAGGCACGGGGCCAACTGCCCACACACCACTCACCCTGACAGTGCACCCCCAAACCCACACTGCTGCCTGCGTCCGTAAACACTTCTACTTCCTCATTGGACACTGCCTTGCCCAATGTAATGGAACGCCCATTATGGGTACTCAGAAACAACTGCCATACCCTCAGATCCTCCTTGAGCTCGTAAGTTAGCCTTACAAAATGGTGGGGCACCTGAATTCCCGCCGTCACCACAGCAAGTTGCCTAGAAAAAACCCTACCCATGGGCATAATCCGACAGGCAAAGTTCAATTTCCCCAACAATGATTGTAAATCCCTCAAAGGGATCTTCTTAACTAGCAACACACTGTGAACTTCCGCCTTAATGGTTTCCAGCTTTTCCAATGGCAGTCGACATTCCATCAAATCCGAATTGATACACAACCCTAGAAAATTAAGGCAGGTAGAAGTCTTATCCGGAGCCAAAGGAACCCCAAAATGATCCGCTACCCACTGGATCGATGCCAACAAAGAGGCACACATGGGAGAACCTGACGGGCCAACACACAAAAAATCATCCAGATAATGAATGATGGAAGGAAGCCCAGAAATGTCCTGCACCACCTGTCAGGAAAACCCGCTCGCCGGGGCCCACTCGAGGGTCGACGGCCTGACTTGGGGTGTATCGTGACGTTTTTCTCCCCCCTGCGGGTGCACAAAGTCAGTCAGATGCGGTTTTACAGTTAACCCCCGTCCACATGGGCACAGGAAGACCCAGGGAGTGCGAGAGGTTACGCCACTCGCCCACAACCCTGAACTGCTGGGAGAGATCTGTTTACCCACGCTGGTTAAACACAGCTCTGTCAGCCCAACAAAGTGCTACCAATTCCTCGTTGGTTATAAGACCGGTCCATTACCGACTTATAACAAGGCCAGGAATCAGCCTTGGGGGTAGCTATATATTAAAGACAGGCGGGTGAGGTCGATGATAAAGACAACAAACAAGCCCAGATTAAGGTTTATATATACATTTGGACAATACTATACAGATATTGGTCAGAGGTGCAAACAAGGATATGGTTACAAACAAAGAGGCAGCAAGATGTGTCTATTTTAGGTTGGCTTTGTGCTGGGCACACATGGGGCGTCAATGTGGCCTTGCTTGTGGGTGCTCCTGAAATGCTGGTGTCAGATACCCCCCTCGAATGAACAACAATGGGCAAACCTGGGCTTCTGCTTATAACAGTACTGGGGCAGCCCACGTCACACCCCCCTACACTCCAACTCACATGCCTGGGATGGTCTACAAACTCCTCCCTCTCTGGCCATGCCGTTTTCTGGCTCGAACACCAAAATAGGCCATACCATGGCAGGGCATTGGGACAGAACTGAGCCAGTGGCACCATCAGAACCGGATGGGCCTAAGTTACGGCCTGGTACCACACATGCCTATCCTACTTGGTTTCTAAGGCCAGCTTCGGATTTCTCCCTTAACCTGCACCCTATGAACGAGGGAATGGCAACTACATGCGTGGGAAATTTCATATTTTAAAATGTGAAAATGGGGTAGCCCTGTTATGAACTGTTCTCCCATAAATCTTTTAAAAATATCAGTGCCTTTGAGTCTGGCATGCCCCTTTTGTTGTCCAGGCCTGTGGGAGCCCATGTGTGTTGGCATGAGCCAGGTGCTAACGAATTTGAGTGAGAATTCTTTGATGTGCTGACCTCCTGGTGGGCTGGCTTCCTATGGAAGGCCATTTGCAATGCATCTGAGTTGGGGCTAATTGAGGTGTTAATTAAGGTTTCCTGGTGACTGCTGCTATCTGATTGATTTTCCTCACACCACCCATTCCAAAAAGGAACTGAACGACTTGAAATAAGAACAGGAAATGGAACAGCCCATTGGCAAACACTTATCCACAAAAAATGCCCCGTCCCAAAAACAAACTAACAACCTAATACTGTCCGGATGAACTGGCAGTAAACAAAACACGGATTCGATGTCCGTCTTGGCCATGAAAGCCCCCCGACCATAATAACGGACCCATTTAACCACCGCGTCAAAGGACGTATAAACAACCGAGCAAAATTCAGGATCAATAACATCGTTGACTGGCAATCCCTTAGGAAACGACAAATGGTGTATCAGCCGGAACCTATTAGGTTCTTTCTTCGGCACAACCCCAAAGGTCCGGAAACGGACCCGACATTCTACCCAAAGCCACCTCCTTCACCAATTTCTCCACCACCACCTCAGGATGCTGAAGAGCTGAGCGGAGATTCTTGGTAGAGAAGGGGACCACATGCGGAGACGACGGGAAACGAAAACCGTCCCGTAATAAGCGCGCCACCTTCTGATCTGGGAACCTATTTAGATATGGCTCCATCATAGCCAACCTCACCTGTGTCTGCCCCCTGGGTATTACCACTGCCCCTGTCCTTATCCTTCCAGTAGCATTGGGCGGAAACATGGGAGACCGTGCTGCAGACGGAACAAATGTGCTTGAAGCGACAGTTGGACCTGAACCGACACTGTCACTCATTGAACAACCAACAAACCCCCGCTTTAGACCCCTGGTGACTCGCGCGGCCAAATTACCCTGATATCCCTTGGTGGCCAAGTCCCCCGGCACCCCTAGGAAAGGACTACCCAAACCGCATGGGCGCCATCACCTTGAGCCACAAGCCGATGGAAGGAAGCACCGCCTTCCGTTGACGAAATTGTTCACCATATCGCAACCAGGTCTGCCCCCCATAAACTCAATGGGCCTCCCCAATGGCATCAAGGTAGCAAAATAGCACCGAACAATGCTTTGGCGCCTTTTCCCCAGTGACACTAGCCAATATCGCAAAGGCCTACATCCAATTAGGAAAGGTCTGTGGAATAAAGCGCCAGTTCCGCTTTTCCTCCTCTTCTTTTTTTGCTGTCATCCTTCTTCCCCTTATCCAAATTAAACTTCTCCAGTGGGAGTAACGAGAAAATCTCCACATATTCATCCTGCCAGATTTTTTTCCTTCACCTCCTTTTTTAAATGCCCACCCAACGGGCCCTCGAAACACACATATACCTCACCTTTGGCCTTATCATCCAATCGAATCCCGGCCCTGGCTCCTTATCGGTCTGCACAGACATTGTCACCCCCCGCCTCCTTCACCCGAAACCCATCCATGGGGGCCTCACCAACTGTCCCCCTAAGCCCAAACGGCGCAACAGGACCGCCCCCGCTCCACGCCATCACCGGAGAATATACCCCCCCAGTACCCGACGGCAAATGGAAACGCAACAGCAGCTCTCTAAAATACTAAGCCAAACCCTGCCAACCACCTGTTCCAGGATCCGTGCCTGCCTGAACCAACACCTCAGGGCCCCCCCGAGACCTGCCCCCCCCCCACAGATTCAACGCCAAACCCCGAGCAAAAGATGGACAAGACATAGACAGACACTCACCAGACTGCACGGTAGCTGTGATCCTGCCAGCCGTATCCAGCCATCCCTGAAGCGAAGCTCCACTCCTACGCCGACAACTCGCCGTCTCCCGAACGAGTGACTCTTCATGTCTCTGATCCTCTCACATGGAAACCCAATGCTCACCGAATCCGGCGGGAGTCCAACCCCAGAAACAGAAGAGAGGGAATTGAGCACTATGTAGTCGTCAGGGCCAGCAGGGCACCGCCTGTCACTCAGAGAAGGCGCGATGTCATCACCTAAACATGTCAGCTGTCCATCCGAAGGCAGAGAATTCCAATGCCATTGCCTGGAAGGCCCCCTGATTGATACATCGCCAGGAGGGTTAGCCATACTCCTTGCCATGGAGATGTCTGGAGCCACAGCAAGAAGCTCCCCCGCCTTGATGGATTCCGAGAGGGGCTCCTACAGCACATGCAGGTCCTGGGGGTGAAATCAGGGCTCAGGCTGGTTGGAGGTCTAACCCTCAGTTGGGCCGCCAGGGATTGTTGCGGAGGCGACCCCTTGGATGCTGCAGGGACCCCAGCGCTCCCTGAGCCTGGCCTGAAGCCAGTCAGTCCCCCGATCTGCTGCCGCCTGCCGCAGCAAAGTCAGCAGCCGCTCCACCTCAGTCATCATCCCCCACAGACTTAAAGGCTCGGTGAGGGACGGTGGGAGGGTGCGGTATTTATATCCGCTTCCCCTGCACATTGCGCCACCATGCTGCCCATGATCATGTAGGGCCTCCCACTACAGGCTCCGCCCCCGTGTCCAGCCCCGCTTTGGACAGCTACTTTGATCTCCTTGAATCTCTGGGACAGTCTAGATGGGCATACTGTTTTCTTTCTCTCTTCTTACTCATTTCCTTGGACAGTTCCCCATTCTGTCCTTCTTATCCTACTGTGCTCATTCACCAGTCTACGTTTCTTCCTTCTCTCTTCTCTGTGATTACTCCTGGCCCTAATGGATAGTGACAGCCTGGTCTTGGTGCAAAGCTGACTTGTAGCAAAGTGACCTGTTAAGCTAAAGCAACTCAGAAACTGACTAACACAACTGATTATCTCCTGAACACAACTAATTTTCAACACATGGCAGACCCTCCTTTTAACTGTGTAACCTGCAGTCCCTCCCTCCTCCTCACATGGATTGGCTGCAGACCCAGCCATGCTTTCCCCACTCTGCCAGCTTAAAATATCCCTGCCCTACATTAGGTGCTTAGTCAACTTAACCCCTTGGTATCACCTATATACACAATACACATAATCTACACACTTTACACTCAAATACACCATTGTTCATATGGGGTGGTCCCATCCTTTACAATGTCACGCTCCCTGAAATTATTTATGACCCATACTAAGCAGATGAATACACCTGGAAGAGGCAGATGGTGGCAGCATCCAGGCCCTATTTTTTAAATTTAGATCTGGGTCCCTGACAGCAGTACTGCCAGTTCTGCCCTGACTGTGTCATGAAAAGGTCAATACCCTTCTAATAAAATTTGGGGGCAATTTATGACGCATGTCATTTTTGTGAGATAATTTGCAATTTTTCAAATAATGGGCAGAATTAACTGAGAGTGGTCTCCATTGGTCAGACAGAGTTACTGTTCATTTATAACAGAAATTGGTGCACACTGTAATATCATTACAACTTCTAACAAAACGCCATTCCAACCTGCCTTAACTGGATGGATGAATAGTGACAGATAAAACTCTAATCTAAAAGATGTCTGTTATGGTAAATACTCTGAGGCATCTTCTCTTATAACTCTGTGTTGTGCTGTTCCTCTGTTATTCCTCCTAGAAATATATTACTAAATCAGCCAACTAGGAGTCATCACTCCAGATATATTGCCATGTGACTGAGACAACCAACACAGGAGTAGAGTGAGGTTGTTGAGAAACATAGCAGGAGTTGATAGTCTATGTAGTTTACCCTAGTTTGAAGGGGCAGGTTAGTTCCAGTTTGTTCTTAGTTCTTTTCAGTTCTAGTTTACAGCATGTGGAGATGAACTTGGGTCTAGTCCACTTGAGGCCCAGAGACAGGCTTATCCCATAACAGTGGGACACAGCATAGAAGGTCACATACCATAAAGGGAGGGATTCCCCTATCAGCAACTACAGTTAAAAAACACCACTGCCTAAGTTTTGGTGAGACGCATACAAAGTTATACTGTGGTAGCTAGGGCCCATCAGACGAGTTGATTGTAGGGGTCCACCCCAAAACTACTCCGCCTTCCTGCCCCTGTGATCAGCGTGGTGCCCCTGCCAAGTCTCGCTTTGACTGATAAAGACTGGTGGGATTATATCATCACACCAACCCTTAAAGGGGTTGTCTCGCTACAAAGATTAACTTTCAATATGTAGTGAACACTAAATGAAGACGTTTTCCAAATATATTGCGTTGTTCATTTTTTTTTGTTGGGGAGCTACAAGTGATTTTATCACCTTCTGTGCTCTCTCTGGTTTCCCAAGTGACCGACCTGTGTACTTCTCCCCCCTGCTGTTTGTTCTATCTGATAGCAGGGAGTGAGATCATCACACAGGTCTCGGCAGCATAGCTCTCCGGACAGTGAGAGCTTGTTTGTTATCTGATCTTTCAGACAAAAGACAGTCATTACTACTGCTTACTTTAACTCAGAAGCTTCCAAGGTTCTGACAGCATGAGATTTATGTAATTAGCAGAAGTCTGAATACACGAAGCTCATATGCTAATTACAGACAGCTTGACCAGGAAGTGACAGAGCAAAGCAGCATTATTTCATTCATGCATCCTATGAAAATTTGAGATTAGACAAACTCTTTAAGGAAGGTATATAGGCCTCTGAATTAGGCAGGTAGATATATATACACCCACCATTAAGTGTGTAGGTCGGTAGATAGGCCCCGATTAGGTAGATAAAGAGACCCCTTCAGTATGTAGGTTTATAGGCCCCTAGTGGGCTGATGTTAATGCCTCCTGTAGGTGTTAGGTATATAGGCCCACTGTAGGTGGGTACATTCTACCATAGCTGGGTTGACAGATAAGCTCCTAGTATGGCCTAGAGAAGAGAGCAAGCTGAAGACACTTGGGCTAGAAGTCTGCATGCAAAGTGGAGACAGATAGAGAAAGTAACCTGAAGGTGGACACTAAGGGCGACATGTATGAAGACCGGCGTGTCGGAGCGCCTGTTTTCACGGGATTTTTAGTGAAAGCTGCGCCTCATTTATGTCGGCTGCCCAAGGTGTGCTCATACATGTGGTGTAAAGTTTCCTGTGCCTCGCCATTGTGTGAGGCGCATTTCGGAACTTAGGCGCAGAAGGACTGCGCCTCACCTGTATCTAAATGGATCGTAAGATTCACCGCCCGAGGAGGTGCGCTCATACATGCGGTGAAAAGTTCCCTGCGCCTCGCCAGTGGGTGAAGTGCATTGCGGGACTTAGGCGCAGAAGGACTGCGCCTAACATGTATTCCGATTTGAGACAGGCTGGAAAACAGCGAAAAATCATTAAACATGTTAGTGAATAGCAAAAGGAGTTGTCTTTCAAATGAATGAATGAAGTGAAAAATCTAAGTTTTATAAAAACGATTAAATGTATTGAAAAAGTTGATCATTTAAAATTAAAGGAAAAATATATAAGATCGCAAAAGAAATAAATCTCAGCAATCAGTTCCGTGAGACATTGAGTATGATTCAAAAAATCATTTTTATCTCATTGAATTCATTTTTATTTGTTTCTTTTCGTTACCCCCATATTATTGTTCATTTTATATACAGATCGGTACAACTTCTTGAGTCTTGTCATTTTATTTCTGCCATGTACAGTTTTATTATAGATTGCATTAGAAAACCCATAAGAGCGTCGCTCGCTCTCCCATTGGCCTAAATTTTCACGCCTCTTTTAACTTTGCCAATCACAAACAGAGCTCGCTCTGCATTTCCTTTCCCCATAGAACTGTATGAGATAAGTAGCTCACCCGCTGATTGGCTAAGCAGGACGAGCCCCTCTTCCCCCCAACCAATTACAGTACTAGAATATTTCCCATAGACAGTAATAATTTTTAGGGCGCCCTTCTAGCTACACTCAAAATCGATGCACTACATATGATTGGTGGATTCATATCTGCCGCCTGGTCTCAACCAATCAGTTTATCCATATCCCTTCTATGAGAAATTATTATACATATACTTTATATTGCCCCGATCTCTCCATAGACTACAATGGGACAAAGTAGCTCGCACTCTGATTGGCCGAGATAGCCAAGCCCCCGCTAGCTCAACCAATCAGCTCTTTTCTGCCTTTTTTACTGTATTTTGAAATGTCCGCCTTTTCATTTGATTGGTCAATATTTCTCCATAGGTTATAATGGGTCACTGTCGCTGCTATTCTGATTGGCTGGTTTCTGCCGCCCAATGAGAATCGCTTACAGAATTTGAATTACTGTCTTTCCCGGCAATTTTCTATATCCCAATTCCTGATGTTGTGCCGGTCACGGCGACAAACGCGTTGTTAGGGATTTGATTGATTTATGTTTATAGAAGGTTTTAGCTCTTTTTCAGATAATGTTTTATACCTAATAAAAATTATTTTTTGAATGATACTCCATGTCTCACAGAGCTGAGAGCTGAGATTTATTTCTTTTGCGATTTTATATATTTTTCCTCTCATTTTAAATTATCAACTTTTTCAATACATTTAATCGTTTTTAGACAACTTTGATATTTATCTTTATTAATGAAATAATTTTATAGACAACTAATTTTTATTATTGTACTGTTGTAACAGTCGACCTAGAACACATTTTGCCCCATTCCATTACGTTCTAGCTTCACTTCGCCTTCTCCGGCTCAGGTAGACTACATTCAACTAGGTCTGCCATGTCGGAGCTGTCGAGCGCTGCAATGCGCCGCACTTTGCCGACCCGCGATCATGCATGCCTCGGAGTATTCGAATGTGGTGCGTCCCGCCCCAGAACGCCCACACCGCGCCCCATTGCACGCTCCTTCATGTTAGGCGCATCCGAAAGTGGCGAAGGTTGCGCCTAACATCGCATCTCTGCGTCCGACAGTGGACTTGGACCGGTGAGGCGCAGGTTACGCCAGAAATCGGGCGCAACTCCCGATCATACATGTCGCCCTAAGAGTAAGGCGTGAGAGATTGAGTTGCAATGAAGATTCCTGTGCCTCCACAAGAGTGATCATGTACATACACTCACCGGCCACTTTATTAGGTACACCATGCTAGTAACGGGTTGGACCCCCTTTTGCCTTCAGAACTGCCTCAATTCTACGTGGCATAGATTCCACAAGGTGTTGCAACGATGCTCAATTGGTACCAAGGGGCCCAAAGAGTGCCAAGAAAATATTCCCCACACCATGACACCACCACCACCAGCCTGAAACCGTTGATACAAGGCAGGATGGATCCATGCTTTCATGTTGTTGACGCCAAATTCTGACCCTACCATCCGAATTGCGCAGCAGAAATCGAGACTCATCAGACCAGGCACACGTTTTTTCCAATCTTCTACTGTCCAATTTCGATGAGCTTGGGCAAATTGGAGCCTCAGTTTCCTGTTCTTAGCTGTAAAGGAGTGGCAGCACCCGGTGTGGTCTTCTGCTGCTGTAGCCCATCTGCCTCAAAGTTCGCCGTACTGTGCGTTCAGAGATGCTCTTTTGCCTACCTTGGTTGTAACGGGTGGCTATTTGAGTCACTGTTGCCTTTCTATCAGCTCGAACCAGTCTGCCCATTCTCCTTTGACCTCTGGCATCAACAAGGCATTTCCGCCCACAGGACTGCCGCTCACTGGATGTTTTTTTCTTTTTCAGACCATTCTCTGTAAAACCTAGAGATTGTTGTGCGTGAAAATCCCAGGAGATAAGCAGTTTCTGAATACTCAGACCAGCCCTTCTGGCACCAACAACCATGCCACGTTCAAAGGCACTCAAATCACCTTTCTTCTTCCCCATACTGATGCTCGGTTTGAACTGCAGGAGATTGTCTTGACCATGTCTACATGCCTAAATGCACTGAGTTGCCGCCATGTGATTGGCTGATTAGAAATTAAGTGTTAACGAGCAGTTGGACAGGTGTACCTAATAAAGTGGCCGGTGAGTGTATTTGCCAAGTTATTGAGCTATAAGTAAAATCCTGTTGAAACTCCATCTTGTCTCCTGTTTCCTTCCGCTTATTATAAGTCTTTATTGTGATTTTGATATTCTGTTTATGAACCATGTATGGTTAGCCTGGTGAGTCTCCTCAGCTGGGTCTGGAAATTGTGGGAGCTCCTTAGGGCGCGTTCACACGGCACAGGACAAATACCGGCCGGTTTGCCGGCCGGTATTTGTCCTGTTTCGCGCCCGTCCGCACGGCCGCGGGGGGGACGGCTTTTCTCCGCGATGAGCAGAGAAAAGCCCTCCCCCCTCCCAGTGAGCAGCACATCTTCCGTCCGGAAACCAGACGGAAGATAGTGCATGTGCAATGTTTTGCCGCCGGACCGCCGGCGTCAAAACCGCCGGGGGCGGCAAACCCGTGCAGTGGGGACTGCTGCACGGGTTTTCCATAGAGCACAATTGTGCTCATTTTCTGCCCGTTTTTCAGGCGGTCTGAAAAACCGCAAACCGGCTGAAAAACCGGCCGAACACCCGTGCAGTGTGAACATGGCCTTACTGTTCACTATAAGACAAAATCTCATGGACTCTGTTGCATCAGGATCCTTCTGTCAACAGTTTATGGGATGAGTAATGGTGTTTCCTGAGAATATGTGATCTGGATCAAGACTGTGGAGAATGCAGCTTCCAAAACATTCTGTCTTCTTCACAGCTCAGTAGAAAAATCTGGACTCTGGGTCAGAGCCAGCGCCTGAAGATCTGCAGCAAATGTCCTGCAGGTGCAATTTTTAGCTGGAGTAATGGCTGTATGGGGATACAGGGCTCCCATTGTGATAATAATGTGTAACCACCATGGCCGCTCCCTGGTTATCAGATGTGGATGTTTTACATCTGCGTTCTGCTGCTTTTCACTGTAAAATAGAACTTGTGCCAACAGATACAGAGGTTTACACGGAAAACAAGCTCTTCTTGCCGGAGAATAGGGTATGCTGCTCTGGATGTGACTAGAGTATAAGACTTAAAGACACGTTGTGAACAAGGGCCATATCAGGCCTGAAACATGTAAATGTGATGGGCTTCAATGCTTTGTGATGGACTTTTTTATTGAAGAAATAAAAGTTTGTTGTTTTATATTTTTCTGTGCTGATAATTCTCTCAAGTTTTGGATGATGCTACAACTGCAGGTCAGCAGTTTCATCGCGCATATTTTTCTATGTATGAAAGGATTATAGAGCCTGGGCATTGCCAGTGAGGAGCAAATGCAGTATGGAGTGTGAGGCACTTACAAACCTTTGGTTTATTCTTTGGATATAAAACTTAAAGTGGTTGTCTTACTACAAATATTAGCTTTTAACATGTAGGGAATATTAAATCAAGATTTTTATCAAATACATTGCTCTTTTGATATTGTTCTGGTCAGAGGATAAGAGAGATTTTATCTGCACTAAGGGCAACATGTATGTACGGGGCTGCGCCAGAAGTCTGGCGTGTTTTCAGCCCGAAGACTCGCGCAGCCCCGTTCGCTCTATTTCTAATCAGGCGCGATACAAGATCAGTACGGCAAAACCTGGCGCATTACTGATGGAACAGGTAGACCAAGTTAAATGTGGTTTACCTGAGCCAGAATCGTCACTTAGTAGCTAGAAAGCTCTAAATCTATGACCCGCAGTAGAACAGGTTAATAGATTCAGGCGCATTCTACTCTACTAATGCGCGCAAAAAAAATGGCACCTGGGTGACAAAATACATACATGTCGCCCAATGTGCACACAGATTTTTCTGGTTACCGTCAGCTTGAGAACAAAGTGTGTTATCCCTAAAAAACAAAGGAGATTCATTTGATTGTTTACTTTGAGCTCTGTAGTTTTCTGCACTATAGATGACTTCTCCTGTAGTCATGACACTGCAATTAGAAGAGCTGGAAATACAGAACTGATACACTGCTTTAGAATCACCCACATCATAACCAAGAAATGTGAACCTGAAGCTGTCTGTGGCACTGTAACCCCTGGAAGATTACTGGAGGATAAATATAAGACTTTTTTGAGATGATTACATATCTCCTTAGTTCCAGTTGGAAATGTTGTACAACTTTCTAATAAATTTTATGTTAAATATATGTTCTATTATATTGCAATATTGACATATATAAGTCAATGTAAAGGGTTAATATGTTGGCGCTATATAAATAAAGATTATTATTATTAATCATATGCAGATGACAGACTCCACACATATCTATTTCAGTGATAGGCGTTGGAACTGGTTAAAACTGGTGAGTAGGATATTTTAGAAACTTTCTATATATGAACACAAGAACTAACAAACTGTGAGGCATACCTACTACTCACAATATATGACAGGGGATATGTGTTGGGGGCAAGAAGAATGCAACCATGAGGAAATCATGATGACCAGCAGCCATGATACATGATGCAAGAGGGTGCAAAGAAGGATGGTCAGATGAGGACAAGAAATCAACACATACACTCACTCAGGCCCAACATACACGCTAACCAAGCTAACTAATGTGAGCTATAATTTCTATGTTTTCCTGTAATTTTACAAATTTCAAGAAGAATGCAAGAAGATGTTACTGTAAGACCCCCTGTTAACGCCTAGTAAAGCAGAAACGAGAGATAATCTTAAAGTTTTAAAGTTTGACAGAGTGAAGCCAGGCTATTCTATTATTTTATTATCATTCAAACACCGGAGAAAAAAAAATATTTTTACAATTGAATTCTTTAACATTTTTGAGATCTCGGTTTGGTATCAGCAAATGGAAACAATCACTAAAAATTGTCCTGACCTAGTCACTGCTTACACGGCTGAAAGTTTGTTACAGTTGTATTCAGTACAGTCAATTGTTTCAGAGCCAAAAATTTAGGACTCCAGGCTGATACATACAGTCATGGCCAAAAGTTTTGAGAATGACACAAATATTAAATTTTCACATGATCTGTTGCCCTCTGGTTTTTATGTGTTTGTCAGATGTTTTTATCACATACAGAAATACAAGTGCAATCATATTATGATTAACAAAAGCTTTTATTGACAGTTAGAATGAGTTAATGCAGCAAGTCAATATTTGCAGTGTTGACCCTTCTTCTTCAGGACTTCTGCAATTCTCTCTGGCATGCTCTCAATCAACTTCTGGACCAAATCCTGACTGATAGCAGTCCATTCTTGCACAATCAATGCTTGCATTTTGTCACAATTTGTTGGTTTTTGTTTGTCCACCCGTCTCTTGATGATTGACCACAAGTTCTCAATGGGATTAAGATCTGGGGAGTTTCCAGGCCATGGACCCAAAATCTCTATGTTTTGTTCCCTGAGCCATTTAGTTATCACCTTTGCTTTATGGCAAGGTGCTCCATCATGCTGGAAAAGGCATTGTTGATCACCAAACTGCTCTTGGACGGTTGGGAGAAGTTGCTCTTGGAGGACATTCTGGTACCATTCTTTATTCATGGATGTGTTTTTAGGCAAGACTGTTAGAGAGCCGATTCCCTTGGCTGAGAAGCAACCCCACACATGAATGGTTTCTGGATGCTTTACAGTTGGCATGAGACAAGACTGGTGGTATCGCTCACCTTGTCTTCTCCGAACAAGCTGTTATCCAGATGTTCCAAACATTCGGAAAGGGGATTCATCAGAGAAAATTACTTTACCCCAGTCCTCAGCAGTCCACTCCCTGTACCTTTGGCAGAATATCAGTTTGTCCCTAAAGTTTTTTCTGGAGAGAAGTGGCTTCTTTGCTGCCCTCCTTGACACCAGGCCTTGCTCCATGAGTTTCCGCCTCACAGTGCGTGCAGATGCACTCACACCTGCCTGCTGCCATTCCTGAGCAAGCTCTGCACTGCTGGTAGCCCGATTCCGAAGCTGAAACACTTTTAAGAGACGGTCCTGGCGCTTGCTGGTGGGCGCTCGTGGGCGCCCTGGAGCCTTTTTGGCAACAATGGAACCTCTCTCCTTGAATTCCTTGATGATGCGATAGATTGTTGACTGAGGTGCAATCTTTCTAGCTGCGATACTCTTCCCTGTTAGGCCAGTTTTGTGCAGTGCAATGATGACTGCACGTGTTTCTTTAGAGATAACCATGGTTAACAGAAGAGAAACATTGATGCCAAGCACCAGCCTCCTTTTAAAGTGTCCAGTGGTGTGATTCTTACTTAATCATGACAGATTGATCTCCAGCCCTGTCCTCATCAACACCCACACCTGTGTTAATGGAGCAATCACTGAAACGATGTTAGCTGGTCCTTTTAAGGCAGGCCTGCAATGAAGTTGAAATGTGTTTTGGGGGAAAAAGTTCATTTTCTAGGCAACTATTGACTTTGCAATTAATTGCTGTTAAGCTGATCACTCTTTATAACATTCTGGAGTATATGCAAATTGCCATTACAAAACCTGATGCAGTAGACTTTGTAAAAATTAACATTTGTTTCATTCTCAAAACTTTTGGCCATGACTGTAGTATGAAGCTCTCAGCTGTCACAAGGCATTATGGGAAAGGAGCTGGAAAGCTCACTGCGCCCTCTATAGGTTGTAACAAATCCTCAATTTACTTCTGATTCACTGAATCTTTGAGAAGCAAAAGGGAATAATTGTCAAGCCAGTATTGCTCATCTTCGCTCTCAGCTGTGTGATGGAAGTTTGGATTTGGAATGAAAATCTGTTTTCCCTAAGGGCGCAGTCACAAACTTCAGCATGTGGATGAAATTTATGTCCACATGTGGTGTCCAATGATACATGCGATCACATGTTTTTTTTCTGGTATAACAAAAATGTAACTTTCAAAATGATGTGGCCATTGGACATGACATGTGGGCATGTTTTCATCTTAAAGCAGAACCTGCCGCATGGGACTGTACCCTTACTTCTGTCAGCAGCACAACAAATGGGGAATTCCTGTACCCTGTTTCCCGATAGGACAAGTGGTAATTTTGATTATCACCTGAATATTCTATAAGGTGCCCCAAACCCTGTCCCCTTTGTGCATCTTAGATCTTTACTTGCAGACTATGAACTGTGCTATTGATGGGACTAAGAAAACAGATTTACATTCTAAATCCACATTTTCCTTAAAGTAGCATCATGGCTGGATTATCTGCACAGATCTCAAAAGGAAATCTCTTCTGTAGACCTTCCACAAACTCTCATTCTGAGCAATGAGTAATATTAGGAATGGCCAAGACACTGCATTACACATTTGTTCCACTAACATAGGGAGTGTTCAGCAGTTCTTGTGGATAAGGCTCTAGGCCTCGACAGCCATGCTGATCTGCTGACTGGGAGCCCAACCAGTTTCTACTGTAGACCAACAGGTAAAAGATGTTTTTAAGATTTTCTATCATTTTCTATGGATAGTAGAAATGTATTATTCTAAACTAGTGGTCCTAGAAAGGTGGGTAACTCAACCAAAAATGATCTTCACAAGAGTCGGCTGAAGAGCTGGAAGGATCATGGGATTAATATTGACAAAGTCTGAGTATCAGCAGAAACCGCAACATAACCTATTCTGGATAGAAAAAGGAGCGTACTACTTGAAGTTCACCATTTTTCTCCTTCTGAGTGGACTCAAGATTTCTTGGTTCAGTGAACACTGTCTTCAGTCTTGCAGCCTCTGCGCAGGATATTAAGGTTATGCTCACACAATGCATTTTTCAAATGCATGAAATTTTATCTCTTGATTCTTTTTCATTTGGAAAACATTGGCAATAGAGAATTAAGTACATGCTGAAATCTGATGGTATTTTTCTGTCGGAATAATTCGCTGCAGGAACATAGCATAAGGTTCCTCAAAATGTGAAAAACTAAAATAGATATTTTTTTATTGATTCTGATTGATCAGGTTAGATGATCAGGATCAGCTCCTTCATAAGTATGTTATCTGAAGGGTTTGTATAAGAGGCCTGTCCTCAGGGATGGACATACCAAACCTATAACCTGAACAACTGCATAGGAGCCCAGTAGGTAAGGAACCAACTGCCACCCTAAAAGCAAAAGAGCAGCTTCCTTCCTTTCTCTGTATTAGTCATCCCCTGGGATTGACCCTCATTCACCCAGAAATGCCCCAATCTGCCTGCAAACTGGGTGAGGTTTGCATTGACCTGGGAGTCTCCTGGAGGGTTGGCAAGTGTGATATTAGTTTATAAATTTCATAGTTAATAATGACTGGTTAGATATGAAAGAGAAATAAGCAATGTGCTCCACGATGAGTTATAGGAGAGCAAAGGGACTATATACTATTTTTGCACAGGTGTCCTCTGCTGTCTGTGCCTGCTGGTCCACTTGTTGGTATGTACTTTTATCATATCCCCTATCAATGGATAAGAGGGCAGTAAGTTATAGATAACTGTTTAGGATTATCTGTTATGTTTTTGTACATTAGGAACAGCATTATTTCAGGCCATTATAAAACTCGTATGTAACATTTCGGTTTTCCTTTCTGTTGGCTCCATCTCCTATTTTCAGTTGTCAATGAGCTAGTATGTGGTGGCTAGCTGCTATGATGTCTCCCATATACTACACACACAAGGAAATCCTGTTCTCCTAGATTGCTATAAAACAACCTCATGTCACAAGTTAGTTTCCATAAGTCAGCTGTGAGCTTTTGCATAGAAAACCAATCGCAAACCAGACGCTACAAAGCACACCAATAATCTAGCATAGGGTAAAGGGGGAGGAGCCTTTAAATAGGGTGTGATGAGTGCTCGTAGGTTAAGGAAGCTGGGTGGTGTACGCTGGCTTCCTTCAATTCCAAAAAGTGAGCATTCGATTGCCCTAGGGACAGGCAGGAACACAGAAAAGTCAGTGAGACCTGGAGGAGCAATACTACACAGCCCAGTGAAAAGGTAAACTGGCACAAACGTGACCAAAGGAGCAGGCTGCCGCACGACCCGTGACCGTATCCCCTCTTTTATGGTCTTCCTTTTTCTGAGCCTGAAATCTGCAGATGAAATCAAGGGCATTAAAGGGGTGTTCTCACCATGATGTTTCAAAGAAACTGCTCTTTAAAGCTAGCTTCAGTCTCCCACTTCCTGCTCAGTAGCTTTAGGTTGGGCCACCAGAATTAACTCTATTGGGCCATATCCACCTCAATCCAACACTAAACACTGGGGTAAGATATAACACTTACCTGAATGGTCTCTTTGGGTTGCTCTCTTTCTCTGTATCTTACGTCACACCCCCTCCTACCCTGTTTCCCCGAAAATAAGACAGTGTCTTATATTAATTTTTGGTCCGAAAGACGAGCTAAAACTTATTTTTAGGAGATGTCTTATTTTTCCATGAACAAGAATTCACATTTATTGTTGAACAAAAAATCCACATTTATTAATATTCTATAGTGATTTCATCACAAACATCAACATAAGCAGCCAAACTCTGAATTGCATAAAAAATGCACTAGGTCTTATTTTCGGGGGATGTCTTATTTTCGGGGAAACACTGTACTTCTTTCCCTCTCCATAGACTTCTATGATCAGGATGTTACCTAATCCCTTAGTCAGCTGACAGTCTGTCTTGCAAGCACTTGACTGGGAGGGAGGGTGAGCAGAAGGGAGCCTGACAATTAAAAAAAACAAAACTTGTGACTTGTGGCATTGAATAAAACTGTAGAATTTTTTCTGTTAAACCATATTACAACAGTTAGGTTCACTTGTACTATTTCTTACTGCAAAGCTTGTTGAAAGTTAGTGGCCATTTAGGAAAATTACCCTCTGTGCCTTGAGGTTAGAAGACATCGCCTGTTCCTGGAATGAACTTGGAATGTTGTCCAGATGTGCACTACAGCCTAGTATGGAGTTGTCTGTTGTCATATCTTTTCATTTTAATCAAAAAAAGGATCTCCTGTTGGGTAGATTTCCTCACCAGGTTAAGGAGCTTAATATCTAGGCACTTATAAGTCTTGATGCAGACGGATAAGGTTCTGAATGTGTCTAAAGGTTGTTTTACTGGTAGACTGCTGTTTAGTTGACATTTAATGAATCATCTGAATATTATTTATATCGCATCAACATATTCCACATCACTTTATAATTTAGAGGGTATAAGTACAGACAAACAAATATTACAAAGTAAAAAAAGCTACTAACAGATCAGAGGGCCCTGTTCGCAAGAGCTTACAATCTATGAGGTTGTATGGCTGACGAAAGGTAAGAATTGCTTGGTTTACACAATGATCCAGCTATCTCCTATAAATTTGGGGTAATATACATAAAAGTGGATTAACCTTTGGCCTAAATCAAGCATCTATATACAGATAAGTGCCTGTGAGTGCCCACGTGCAGGGAGTGACATAAATATGATGTCTATGACAGAAAGCGGGGGGTTAGCAATTAGGGATATTGGTGGGCCTGCCTGAGACGATGTTTTCTCGGGGCACGCTTAATGCTATGAGGGTTAAGAGTTAGCCTGATCGTACAGGGTAGCATGTTCCAGAGAATTGGTACAGCACATGCAAAGTCTTGGAGGCTTCGGATGATTGAAGCATTTAGTCAAGATCATCAGCAGAGTGCAGAGGCCAGGCAGGGTGGTAAACAGAGATAAAGGAGGATATGTAGGAGAGCACAGCTCTGTGGAGAGCTTTATGGGTGAGAGTGATTAGTTTACACTGTATTCTGTACTAAATGGGCAACCAGTGCAGTAACTGACACAGGGTAGAAGCATCAGTATAGCGTCTGGAAAGAATCATGAGCCTGGTGCTGCTTTCAGGACAGAATTAGAGAGGGAAAAGTTTACTGAAAGGGAGACCAAAAAGCAAAGAGGCAGACACTATTAGGGACAGGCAAATGGTCAGGACAGACAATGTATTAGCGATGACAGGTGCATGCATATGGTCAGGGCAGGCAGCAGACAAGGCAAGGTCAGGAACGGTTGGTAACAGAAGAGCAATCCAAAACAGCACACAGGAGTGGGAGTACAAAGAAACAACACCAAGGGCAAAGAATTACAGGGGAGGTGTCCTGAAATAGGACTGTGGTTGGCCAAAGCAACCACCGGGGAGGGTGCTGGCCCTTTAAATCAGGAAGAGTGGACGGCCATGGTATGTGGCAGTCCAGAGACACAGGAGATGTAATGACTTACAGGCAGGAGTGAGAGAGAGGTGAGTTAAGTGTTAGTGGACCGAAGCAGAGGGCTGGACGTGATTGTGGACTAGCACACTGACCACGGCGCGTCCCGCTACAATAGTGAGTGAAGGACAGATTGGGATCAAGTATGACCCCAGGACTTCGGGCCTGCTGCCTAGCATTTATGAAACCAAAAAAGAAAAAAAATATAGAGGACTAAATGCCACAAAACATAAATGAACAATGTTTTATTTGAAAATTGAAAAAATAATAAAAATAATTGGACGAAAACAACAAGATACAGACAGTGTAATAGTGGTGTCGTAACACACATGGGCTCCAAAGATATATGATATATATACACATGAGATATACACATTCTAGTCCTTCACCCACCACAGTGGAGTAACATGCAACCCTCACAGATACTTTTTTAATGAAAATTCTTTGCTCAAAACATAGAAGTGACAAAGCAATATACATTGCATAAAGAAACAACACATGAAGATTACAGTGCAGATTACAAAGAGGATACAACCACACACAGAGGCCTCCTGTTCCTGCTCTCCCTGGACACCAGCAAATGTGGCTGATAATGTGTATGTACATATAATGTCCTTGAACTCCACTTATTGCCAAATCCACATGCAGCACTGAGCCATAAGTACATGTATATATAGAGACTCCTGCATAAAGGGCATATAAATCACATACTTTCCATACACACCTAGAATATCTATATGTACATGTAACAACCAGGAGTAGTGGACCCATTGGACCACCGCGAGCGGTGGTACAGGCCATGCCAGGGAGCGGGGTCTAAGTGGGTCCCGTATTCACCAGAGACCGCCGCAGCAAGTCCAACCCACTTTGCGGCAGGCTCTGGTGAATACGGGACCCACTTAGACCCCGCTCCCTGGCGTGGCCTGTACCACCGCTTGCGGTGGTCCAATGGGTCCACTACTCCTGGTTATTACATGTACATATAGATCTTTATGCAATGTATATTCCATCAGGTCACTTCCCCTGATATGACTTGCTTGCGGAGGCAGCTGAGGTACAAAGACATAAGACAAGCTCGCAGTCGGGGACAGGCAGGAAGGTCAGGACAGGCGGCGAAGGTTCATGGTCGATAGACGGATGGTTCGGTGCACGGAAATACAGACAAGGCTTCTGGAACCGTTTTCTTAATAGGCTTCCTGCACTAAAGATCCGGCAGGGAACAAAGGGAGGTGACCGGAATATATAGGGTCAGCGCCCAGAAATTAACCAATTACCTGCACGCTGACCCTTTAAATTTCAGAGAGCCGGCACGCGTGTGTTCTAGCAGAGCAGCATGGAAGAGAAGGAGCATGGTCAGATAAGTTCCTGCCTGTAATAAAAGTGCACCCGCAGCCCGGCAAGCGGACCACGCCGCCACTCGTCACCAGCAGTAAGCCGGATGATGGGACCGGAGTGCGCCCACGGCCCGACAAGCATGCTGCACGAGTATAAGATCTACTGTGATGTGATACTTATATACATACACAGGAAGCACACATATAATTTAGACTATCCTGATGTAAGTGCTGTTCATGAGAGAGAGAGAGAGATGCAGCTTTTCAGGCAGGAACTTCTATGAGCAGGGACGAAACAACTGTAAGGCAGAGGCAGATGACTGGCTAGGTGAGGTAGGAGGTACAAGGATGTATGAACACCTCCCAACTTTTTGGATTGTCAAAGCGGAATACTTATAATTTGCTGGGTGAAAGATTTCTTATTACATACCTTAAAAAAAATGAAAAGCTCAAAATTGGAGTAAAAAGTGATTAACAATTAGAAAACCATACTTTAGTCCACAAAAAACAACAAGCCCTCACACCGGTCTATAGACAGAAGTATAAAAAAATATATTGGTCCCAGAAAATGACGCTGAAAAGCAAATTATTACTTACCTACAAAATAAAAGATATCACTGTAGTAAGAAAGGCCTTAGTCATCCAGGAGCAGGACATTACATTGCTTGCATTCTAAATTAGTTACTACCATCAATGGGGGAAATATACTTGCAGCAGAGCTTCAATGAGATCCAAACCCAAGATGGTCATGTCCCAAAACGGCAATGATAATCACTGTTGCTATCCAAGTACTCCCATGTTAAATCATATATTCTAGAGATATTTTCCTAAGATCCATCATCTGTGCTGGACATCTGGTAAGAAGCAATTATGCAAATAATTAGTAATCTAGTAAAAAATTACAGCTGCAGTTAGAAATCTGGCCACAAGATGGAAACAGCACAAAGAGTTCACAATCAGTCACTAATGCAGGGTTCCCACAACATTAATTGGTTGTATGAAGACCACTATCAGTTGCTTATGTTTTCCATATATCTGTGTCACCCAACATAGTGCAAAATAGAGATTAAAGGGGTTTTTCCACGAAGTAAAATTGACGTGGGAAGTTTGAAAATTAAATAATAAACATTTTCACCATTCATCATTATAAAAAATTCTGCGCGTTTTTTGTTTTAGTTGCTCCTTTAGTGATCCATTGTTTACAGCTCGTCACCAGAGGATACGACCAGGGACGAGAGCTCCTCAGTCCTGGTCGCACATGCTCAGACATCACTTCTAGTCTCAGGCAGCTACTGAATGTTTAAAAACCCCGGGTACTGTCATTCTACTCCTGTCCTTTGGACTAGTTAGTAATAAGTCAAACGGTGCAAATAAAAAAAAGAAACCTCAATGAGGTCTGTGCATTGATAAAGAGGAAAAAAAATCCACAGGTTAAGTGCAGGGATTTGAACCAAGGACCCTTGTGCTGTAAAGCAAAAATGTTACCTCTGAGCTACAGTGTAGCTACTTACAATTCTATACATAAACAGACCTTTCCTTGACTACAGAGAGTTGAGGCCTGGTGATGTCATCCTGCTGGGTCACATGATATGCAATTCAAACAAATCACACACCTCCCCTTCTGAGCACACAATGCTGAAGAACTGGATGCAGAAGGTATGAAATAAGATTGTGGCAAAGCCCCTTTAAGGAAAATTAAGTAGAACTAAAACAAGGACGAATCTGTTCAAGTGTCAAAATTTGCACCCATCCCATCAGCTTGCACAGCTGAAAAATTCCCATATGTAGTGTTGCTGTAAGGATGTATTCACACATTGAGGTTCTATTGCTGTAAAAACCACCATCAAAACTGACCTGGAACAATGTGCATTTTTACCGCAATGTTTTCTGCAATGTGGTAACTGGCTACATGGTTTCTGTAGGCTGTGGTCACATGACCCCGGCAATCAGGATTACTCACATCAACAATCCTGCAATCCACAGGGCAGAGTCCAAGGCTGTGATATCTCGCTCCTTGTTATCTGATTGAAGACTCATTTATGAAGCGCTATTATCTTATTACACAATTTGTGGGGCTTTATTTGAGGTGTAGGTGATAGAGCGGCGAGAATCCTTTATAAATCTGATAATGCTGAGTAACATGGACAAAGGGTTTAACTCTTCATTGACTGACTTTCTGAGCAGCAGTAGCCAAGGCCCATTGGAGCTGATCTCTCTGTAATATCCCAAAAAGTGTATCCAGGAGCAGGTCCAATGATGTGATATAGACCCTTGGTGAAACGTACAGGGGCACAGGGAAAGCAGATGGTAACACACAGTAGTGGTCTGACTAAAGTATCTCTAAACAGGAGGTGAGAAGTTTCGTAATTTTAATAGCTTGGGTCCACATTTACTAAAACTAGCATTTCTTTAGTCTAGAAAAATAAAGGTTGGCCCTCATTTACTGTCGTGCACCAAAAGGTTGTGTATTTTTGGCGTAGCACGTCAGTGTGTCGCAGACACATTAATTATGGGTTTTAGACACTTATCGCAACATCTGACATTGGGGTTTGGCTTTAATGAAAGTGGCTGTGGCTTCAATGTGAAGGGGGCATATCCACAATGGGACACGCTGCCCCAAAAAGTCCCCAAACTTCTGGCTCAAGCAGTATAACAACTAATAGTCGGGCTAAACAGCTAGAGAAGTATAAAGTTGCACCAAATTTATCAATTAGCATGAGTCACACTGATGAATCTGGTGCATTTTTAGACTGCCTGTCTGAGATTATGCTTCTAACTTTTAGACAGCGATAGTAAATGAAGATTGTTGTTGAGGTGAATTGTCTAAGAGTCAGGAAACTATGGTGGAAATGTATTAAGGCTGGTGTTACATACGATAATATTAATGGAGAGTGCACCGGAGTGAGATACATCAAATAAATTAACCCCTTAACGACCGCCCACTGACTTTTGACGTCAGGCGGTGCAGGTCGTTGACGTCGCTGCAGACATGAGGGCTTGTGGCTTCTGCTGCCGCAGCAGCGCTGAGATACGAGTTGTACTTCACAGCCTTGTTCCCAGCGCAGCCTCTGCAAGTGCCGGAGAGTGGGGGAAACCTCCGCTCCCCAGCGCTTAACCCCTTGATTGCCGTGGATCGTCACCGCAGCGTAACCAAAGGGCTGTCCCATGCTCTGTCTCGTGATCGGTCCGCCCTGGGATCTAGAGTAGCCCCAGTGCTGTCTGTGTAAGAAGCCAGCAATGTGGGCACTCTGTGTGCTGCCGTGATCGCTGCCTGTATCAAACTGACACGGATTAAAATCTATTAGCATATATGAATATGCTAATATATTACTAAGTGTCAAAAAAAAAAAAAAAAAAAGCAAAACAGTACTCCCTTCATGGGATTTAAAAAAAAAAAAAGGAAAAAACATAAAGTGTAAAATAAATACTTAATAAATGATTATGAATACATTACGCACACACACAAAAAAAACAACCTACACATATTAGGTATCCACATGACCAAAATAACCTGTAGAATTAATCTAAAAAGTTATTAAGTGTTAAATGTGAATGGTGTAAAAAAAAAAAAAAAAAAAATTTTAAAATAAATTCTGCAATAGTTTATAAGTGAACTTGAACTATTCCCCCTAAAAGTACAACTGCACCATTGAAAAAATAAAAAAGCTACGACTGTTGAAACGCAAGGAGGTAAAAGCTAAAAAAATGTGCTGGTCAAGTTAAGTACTTTTCAGTATAATGCTGCTGTATAGAAAAGAACAGGCTCCTACCCTATTCTATACTACTTTTTTTTGCAGTATACAGACATATACCGGCCAAACAAAGGCAAAAAGAGCACACTTTTGACCTCCATCGGGCCATTTAGTACTATGGATATGTTTAGCGTGTATATGTCAGGAGTATATCCGGCATACACGCTAAATGGACATGATAAACGTAGTGTGTACCAAGCCTTACTCTGGTAATCTGTTCATTAAGATAGGAGTATTACATTTCCCCTTTAGGGGATGTTCATACGGCGTTCTTTAGATACATGTTTGGGTATATTTTTCGGACCCAAAAATGGACCCAAACACATCTAACAATGTTCCTGCGTGATTACATTAGTTTCAATGTAAAACATGTATCGGCGTTCAGACGATACATGTTTTACATACGTCTTTATGATACATTTAACGGATCCGATCAAATAATTGACGTGTCAATTCTTGATCCATTTTACACATCAGACACACTATTTTAACTATGGGGTACGTTTCTGCGATCCAGAAAACATACCAAATACGTACCACACTTTGGGTACATGTTCGGATCGAAAAACGTATAGCAAAATGCCGTATGCACATACCCTTAGGGTGCTTTCACATGGTGCAGTTTTGGTGCATTTATTACTTGCAGTACTGAACTGCAATTAAACTGCCTTTATTACCAGCAAGATCCTTTTGGTTATATAGATTGTTTGGAAAGGTGTTACAAGTGAGTGATCAATGACTGTGTTTATAATCAGCAAGACTTCACTGATCATTTACTTGTAACTCCTTTCCAAACAATTTATATACTGTAACTGAAAGAAGCTTGCTGGTAATAGCTGTGCAGTACCACAAGTGAAAAAGGCACCATGTGAAAGCACCCTTAAAGGGGTTGTCTCACTACATCAATTCACCTTACTCCAGTCCTGTTTTCTTGGTTTTATTTTTGAATTCAGGGGTGTGTTTACTGGTTTCTACTGGCCTGCAGTGACGAGCTGCTGAGTACACCATGTCTGTAGCTATAGCAACCAATGTTGGCAGCCTATCAGGAGAGATTGAACAGGTCTGTAGCTATATCGACCTGAGGAGCTGATGCAGCCCATACAAGAGGGGATATCTAGAAATAAGTAGGACACTGTTAATGGACACATTGAAGAGTGACTTGTTTTTGAAAAAAGCAACCCTTGTAGTGAGAGAACCCTTTTAATACCTTTGGCACATCTTTCAATACATTTGAAAGTGAAATCTATGGCACCTATGACATGGAGTAGATTTCAGCTATAATTTTTGCCATTTTTTGCTGTAAATGTTTGTAAATCTATCCATTTTGGTGAGGCTACGTCCCTCTGTGCTGAGCTTCGCCCAATTTATTTATTATTTAAAGTGACAAGCCCGGTACAAAACTACACACAAGTTGCACGTTTTTGAGTAAATGAAGCCTGTGCAAAAATTAGCAACTTTTCTACACCAAATGACTTCATAAATTGCCCTCTATGTCTAGAAAGCTAAATCAGATTTTTTAAATGTCTTTAAGTGAGTACTGCAAAAAAGTTGCAGATTTTAACTTAGTTTTGGCATAAGCCATGGTTGTATGTGACTCCAAAAACTTGAACAAGCTGATAAGTAAAAGTGCCCATTAGGTTTCAATTCCTCACGGTGTTTAAGATCTTTGTTGGCTGTAAGTGAATGGGAACACTCTTGTCTGTATGCAGAGGATGGACACCTTAAAAGGATAGGATATAGGTCAAAATGTTTCCATTGACTGACAGCAAACAGGTCTTGAAGGTGGTAAGAAATCAATCCACAGATTCTGTATGTTCACACATTCCTTGTTAAAACCGTTGTGCATCCTGACGGCTGTTCATGTGAATAGTCAGTCCATGCTGTATTCACACAGCAAACTACAGCATGGATTTTCCACACCCCAGATTTAAATCCGTGGTGCAGGAAAAAAGATTGAACATCTTTTTAAGCAGCTCCTCTTTGGATCCCACTTGGGCCAGAGGCGAAAAATGTCTCTGTTAGGCTATGTTCACACGGTGTATTTGCTGGGCGTAATTACGCCCCGCATTTACGCCGTGTGACCGGGGGCGGGGCGGGAGCGGGGGACTGAGCAGGGGGCCGGCACTTCGCCGGCCCATTGACTTGAATTGCTAGCGGCGCGTATTTGCGGCTAGAAATTCACATAGTAATCCATAGTTCTCTATGAGAACTGTGGATTACCGTAATGAATGGGCCGTTTTCGGCCCATAATTGGCGCACTTCGGCGCGTAATTACGGACCAAAATACGGCCCATTTTAAGCCGTGTGAACATGCCTTTAGGGTATATTCACACCGCATGTTTTACTCTGTGTTACATACACTTTTAGCTGCGTGTTTGGATCCGTCTGTCGGACCAAAACACACAGCTAGCAAATAGCAATGTGATTTACATTGCTTTTAATATGAAACACGCATCAGCGTTCACACGAGTGATCACCGGTGCAGGTCTCACTGCGTCTTTCGGATCCACTCCAAGAATTGACATGATCCAACACGGATCCGAAAATGTATCCCAAAACGTCGTGTGAACATACCCCGAGGGAAACAAAATCTGAGGGAAAACATGCTGAATTTTTCCAGTGTTAAAAGTCTGACATATGATCTGGCTTTAGAAAGTTGCAGAACTTTAGAAAGGCTTTAGAAAGTTGTCTTTGTGTAATTCTGCATGGGTGACAATGTATTTACTCCATGGGAGAAGGGTTCATATATGAGCAGACTTCCAGGCTCCCTGTGAGTATGTCTTCTGACCTGTCAGTAATTTATGACTGTCAGTAAATGTCACGATACTAGTGAGTGATAGTGATTGGTGAATGCTTATCTCTGGGTGATTGACACATGTGACTCCAACTACTGCGCCTTCTTCTGTCACTGTTTGTACCACTGCAGGTTACACTTTCATCATTGATTTTCTTTTTGCTGGAGTGAGGCATTGAGAAGAGGACGACACGGGGTGATTGGCAGCCGGGCCACTGCCGTCAGTGACCTGCTCTTGTTGACAGATCACAATAATGAAGCTTTGTGAGGGAATTATGGACATGGAATTACCAGATTACTCCGAAACCCTGGACTCCACGTACACCATGCTGGAATTCGAAAGTATCCGGGTGCTGCCGCCTAATACAGGTGAGGATCAAAGGTTCATTTTATCAGGATCCAGACCCTGCCGGAAAAATGAGATTATTAGAAATCAGGCCTGTGCTGGGAATATGCTTTGACTCATATTCCCTTGTCTTCCCAATCACTTGGGGGACATACTGTGGACCCTAAACAGGATCAAGTATTGATGGAATTTTTAGTATGGATGTAATGTACATGTACACGGATCCCTTAAGGAGTATTATCATAAATTCATATTAGTTGGGGAGGTGGCGTAGATTCATAAACGTCTATGCATTTCAGTAAAGGACTGAGGTCACCGTTTCTGACATCCCTCCGATGTAGAAGTTCCAGGATCAGCTGATTTAGGCTGTATATTTCTCTCTTGCCTTTTCCTTTGAGGTTTCAGATTTAGGGGATGTTCACACAGCATCTTTTAGATGCGTTTTTGGATCCTTGTTTCTGACCCAAACCCGCATCTAACAATGTGCAGTGTGATTTTACATTGCTGTCAATGTAAAACATGCATCAGCGTCCTGACGAGTGATCGCCGACGTGTATTTACATGTGTCTTTCGGATCCGTTCAAAGATTTGACACGTCAATTCTTGATCCATTTTACACAGCAGACGCCCTATTTAAAACCATAGTATGTGTGTCTGCTTCAGCAAAAACGCATCCAAACACGCAGCACACTTTGGGTACATTTTACGCAGCACTTTTTGAATAAGATCGAAAACGTATCCAAAAATAGATTCAAAAACAGCGTGTGAACCCTTACAGACGATTCTGTGATTTGTATGTATTGATAGTACTGTAAGCTGTGCCGCTGTCCCTGTGGTCCCTACATTTCTGCACTGGCTAATTCCTTGCTATATCTGTATAACACATGGAAATCAGTTTTTTTATACAGAACTCCAAATCTGCATATCCATAGTATATGACAGAATTTTGGCTGATTGCAGCCACCATGAGGGGGCGCTCTTTGCCCAGTGTGTTGTTATTGTGTTTGACTACTTAACAATGCATGACATACTATTACATCATGGCGACACTAAGGGTATGCTCACATGCCGTTTTTCAATCCGAAAAACAGATTGAAAAACGCTGAATAATCGTATCCAAACGCGCCCAAAGCGTGGAGCGTGTTTGGAAGCATTTTCTTTGCAGCAGAAACATACCCTATAGTTTTAAATAGAGCATCTGCTGCCTAAAACAGATCAGGTATTGACATGGCAATTCTTTGATCGGATCCGTTTTACGCATCCGAAAGATGCATGTAAAACACATATCATCTGAATGACAAAGCATGTTTACATTGCTTTCAATGTAAAAGCACAATGAACATTGTTGAATACATTTTGGGGTCCGTTTTTTGGTATGTAAAACTTACCCGAAAACGTATAAAAAAAAAAACCGCGTGTGAACATTTCCTAAGGGTATGTTTACACGGCATGTTGTATCCGTTTTTGGATCTGTTTTAGATCCGAAAAACTAATTCAAAAGCGCAGCGTAAATCGCATCCAAAACACGTCCAACAAATCCAACACGCCGGCCCCATAGACATGCATTATTCTCGGCGAGTATACGGCGTGAATAATTGACATGTCACTTCTCTCAATTCGGCAAGCGGGGAGCGGAGACGTAATCCATAGTTCTCAATAAGAACTGTGGATTACCGTAATGACTGGGACGTATTTCAGCCCATAATTTGCGCAGTACGGCACGAATTACGGGCTGAAATACATCCCAGAATAAGCCGTGTGAACATGGCCTAAGTCTATGTTCACACGGTGTATTTGCAGGGCGTAATTTCGCCCCGCAATTACGCCGTGTGGCCGGGGGCGGGGCGGGAGCGGGGGAGTGAGCGGGGGTCGGCACTTCGCCGGCCCATAGACAATCACTGCTGGCGGCGCGTATACGCCGCTAGTAATTCACATGTCAATCAGGAGACGTAATCCATAGTTCTCTATGAGAACTGTGAATTACCGTAATGAATGGGCCGTTTTCAGCCCGTAATTTGCGCACTTCGGCGCGTAATTACGGACCGAAATACGGCCCATTTTAAGCCGTGTGAACATGGCCTTAAGGGTGCATGGAGCAGGCTCAGCAGTTATACAGCTGACACCCACCATCAGTGGCCAGGATCAGAGATCACTCCAATCCTGGCCATTTAACCATATGGTCAGTGCACATGCAGCCTCTAAACTAATCTGCTGTGTCCCTTTTATACTACTGACATCCCCTCTGCATACGTGGCTCAAACACATATAGTGACTTACTGAAGGTCTGCCATGATTGTGATTTTATTATACCTATTTTGTTAAAGGCAATTTGCTGCAGTATACTTGGCTAGGTACACACCATGTTTTTTAGTTCGTTTTATATGGACACCAGGCCATATATGTTCATCAGATCCCTCTGACGGATGCAAAAAAGTTGTTTCATTGTAAAAAGAAAGCTTATACATTTAACGTGTATGTTTTTTCTTTTATGACATTGTTTAGAATAGTGTAGGCTCAGGTGTTATTCTTTTTGCGATATACAGATGTACGGTATAATGAACAATTGGGCTATCTGTTGGGCTATTTCCAGCATATGCACTAAATATATATTACAAATGTGGTGTGTACCCAACCTAACTGACTGTACAGCATGAATAAAAATACTAATTATAATAACTGTTAAATATAATATTAACTGTAAAATATATAACACTATTTTAAAAATAAAGACACTTTCTTATTGATCATATAAAGGTAAGACATTACAAAAGTTAAAAACTTAACATGATTGTCATAAAAAGTCCAAAGTAATAAAATGTCACTTTAGTTAAAGGGGTGTTCCTGCCATATACTTTCATGGTATAGCAATAGGATATACGATCAAAGTCTGATAGGTGCAGCTCCCACCTTGGGGGCTCACACTTACCTCACCAAAGTGTCCCAAAAAGTATAAGCTCAGAATGGAGAGCCGGTTGCAATTGCATGACTCCTTAGGCTAAGTTCACACGGCATAATTGCGCCGGGACTTCGGGAGCACGTGGCGCGTACTCCCAAGGGGTGGGGGGGGGGGGGGGGGCGGCAGCCCGCCGGCCCCATAGACATTCATTATTAGCGGCGCGTATTCGCTGCTAGTTATTGACATGTCACTTATCTCCCTGCGCGTCGTATTGTACGCCTGGGGAGAGAAGACGTAATCCATAGTTCTCTATGAGAACTGTGGATTACCATAATGACTGGGACGGATTCCAGCCGTATTGCAGCGCAGTATGCCGCAAAATACGCAATGAAATGCGCCCCAATTTAACCCGTGTGAACATAGCCTTACTGTGTTCCATGAGAGTCCTTGTACAACCGAGCACGCCGCTTACCTGTATTCCAGTCTTCCATAGAACAGAATGAAGTGTCGTGCACAAGCATGACCCACTCTCCACTGTGAGCCAACACTGTCGGGGGGCCCATTCCCCAAACATGTGGTGCCATCAAAGTCTGTGATGGGAACACCCCTTTAACATACACGGCAAGGCTGGCTTCACACATTGCATTACTTTGTGCATTTCTCAATTGCACCCGAAATGCATGCATTTAAAAAGAAAAATCTCATGCAGCTAAAACACAGGCATTTTTTGCAGGTGGCGTAATTAATTTTGAAAACACAGATAAAATTTAGGTTAAAGGGTTATTCTTGTTTCATTGATTAGCTTTAAACATGTAGGTAAATAAAGACTGTTACCAAATCCAATATTTTTATTGATTTTGCTTATCTTCAGAGTTAGGGCTTGTTCACACGGCATTTTTGAATCCGGTTTTTGATCTGCTTTGGATCCGAGTATCGCATCCAAAAACGCAGTGTCGATCACATCCAAAATGCAGGTGCGTGTTTGGATATGTCTTGGCTGCAGCAGGAACGCACCCTATAGTTTTAAATAGGGCTCCTGCTGCGTCTTTCAGATCAAGAATTGACATGTAAATTCTTTGAACGGATCTGAAAGACGGATCCGAAAGATGCAATTAAACACACATCAGCGATCACTTGTCTGAATGCTGATCTGTGTTTACCATTACAAGCAATGTAAATCACATTGCTATTTGTTAGATGTATGTTTGGGTCCGTTTAGAGTCCGATAGATGGATCCAAACACGCATCTAATAACGTAAGTTCACACGGTTCAACGCGCCATGTGAACATACCTTTAGGAGTAGATCTTATCTCCTTCTTCTGTATATGAGTTACCAGCCACCTCTCTCTATTCGTAGGGCGCATCCCCACGGCATAGGACAAATCCCGGCTGGTTTACCGGCCGGTATTTGTCCTGTTCTGCGCCCGTCCCCACGGCCGCGGGGGGGACGGCTTTTCTCCACGATGAGCAGAGAAGAGCCCTCCCATTGAGAAGCACAGATTCCGTCCGAAAACCGGACGGAAGATGGTGCTTTCTCAATGTTTTGCCACCGGACCTCCGGCGGCAAAACCACCGGGCAGAGAACCCGTGCAGTGGGGATTGCTGCACGGGTTTATCATAGAGCACAATTGTGCTCATTTTCGGCCGGTTTTTCAGGTGGTCTGAAAAACGGCAAACCGGCTGAAAAAACGGCCGAAAACCCGTGCCGTGGGGACATGCCCTTACAGGCTGAAGCAGTTGTCGGGATGATGACCCACTCCCTGCGATGTTTGTTATCTTGAAATACAGGAGCTCATTCACATTACTTACAGACAAGCTTTAAACCTTTAGAGCTCCATAGCCTTGTGTACTACAGTTCACACACCTCCTGTACTCATGTAACTCTTAACAGCTAGGAATAGCAAAGCTGATATGTCAGTCATTGCTATAGATCCATCGACAGCCTTATCAGGAAGTGTGAATCTGAAGCTGGCTGGGACTCTGTAAAACAGAATGGTGAGCACATCCCTTTAATTAAAAAGTGCATGCTTTTTTTTAAATTGCTTGCGTTTATGAAAAAGACAAAAAAAAGGTAATGTGTGACCTCTAAAAAAAAAAACGTACAAAAAAAGGATCTGTTTCACAACAGGTGCCATTGTATCCGTTGTTCCCGATGGAACATGCAACAAGGCATGTGAACCAAGCCTAAAGTGATTGAATGTTCCCCAAAATGGTACCACTAAAAACTACCTGCCTGCAAAAAAAAAAAAAAAAAAAAGAAGTTAATTCTTTAAAAGTTATAACAAAAACAATATAACTTTGTTATCGCTGGAATAGTGCTGGCCCACAGGATACTGGTAACATGTCATTTAAACTGCATGTGAAATTCTGTGAAACTAAAACCCCAACAGTATGGTGTTATTGAGTGTTTTTCCATTCCATGCCATAAGGAATTTTAGGTTTTCTAATACATAATATGGTAAATTAGATGATATTGCTAAAAAATAAAACTTGCTCCACAAAAAGCAGACCCTGAAGTGGTTTTGTCAGCAGAAAAAAAGTGATGGCTCTTGGAAGGCGGGGATGAAAAAACAAATGAAAAAGAAAATCGGCCAATCACTAGGGCGTTCATATCATTTTATGCAGTCAGTGCCCTCTAGTGGTTTCTGCAGGCAGACAGAATACTGTCATGTAATATTATTTATGCAGGAGGTTTGGGGCTCTGTAGAGAAACTGGGATCCAACTGCTGTAAAGATAATCATAGTTTTATTTAAGTGAAGTTCTGAATACAGCTGAGCACACCAACTGATGTGGATATGCCATAAATCTCTGAATAAGGAATATTCCTTTAATCGTCGCATACATCTTACTATTAGACTTTCTGTTTCTATACTTAATCACTTTGAAGATGTCTGTTTGCTGTTAATAAATAGAAAGTATATTGCTTATAATAATACATCTCACAGCGATAGCTTTTACCTGGACTCCAGATTGATACATGCAACCTGGAGTACAAGGCAGGATAGAGATCTACTGCTATGTGACCCTGGACTCCAGACTGATACATGTATCCTGCACTGATATATTGTAACAAATTATCAGGACAGGACATACCGAGCGGTTTTGGTGCGTTTTTTTGACGCTTTTTTTGCAGAAATGCACAGCATTAATTTATGTATATTTCTGTAAAAAACGCACCAAAAAATGCACCAAAAACGTGTAAAAGCATCCATAGGCTTGTGCTTCTGATGTGTTTAGCTCACAAAGGATTATCTAGACTAGATACAATGTATCAGCTGCTCAGTAGTGGTGTAAGGCTATGTTCACACGGCTTAAAACGGGACGTATTTCAGTCCGTAATTACGCGCCGTACTGTGCGAATTACGGCTGGAAAACGTCCCAGTCATTACAGTAATCGACAGTTCTCATAGAGAACTATGGATTACGTCTCCTCTCCCTGCTCGGCGAATCTGCCGCGGGGGGAGATAAGTGACATGTCATTTTCTAGCGCCGTATATGCGCCGCTAGTAATGATGGTCTATGGGCCGGCGAGGTGCGGCCCCCCGCTGCTGCTCCCGCCCCCGTCCACACGGTGTAATTGCGGGGCGTACAGTACGCACCGCAATTAAGTCGAGTCTTCGGGAGTCTCACTGATCGGTGCGTACTCCTGTGGCGCGAGGGGGGGCGGCAGCCCGCCGGCCCCATAGACATGCATTACTTGTGCCGCAAAAGCGCCACGAATAAATGACAGGTCAATTATCTCCCCACGCCTACAATACGATCATATTGTATGCACGGGGAGAGGAGGCGTAATCCATAGTTCTCTATGAAAACTGTGGATTATCGTAATGATTGGGGCGCATTTCTCTCGTATTAGAGCGCAGTATGCTCTCAATACGTGGCGAAATGCTTCCAAAATAAGCCATGTGAACATACCCTAAGGGTGCTCTCACACGGAGTTTTTTTTGGTGCATTTTTTATGCATTTTTGTGCAAAAATTTATAGCATTAAATGCTGTGCCTTTCTGCACACAAACGCACCAAAAAAACACTCCATGTGAAAGCACCCTAAGGCAATGTTCACACGGCTTATTTTGGGACGGATTTGATCCCGTATTCCGCGCCGTACTGCACGAAATACGACGCAAATCCGTCCCAGTCATTATGGTAATCCACAGTTCTCATAGAGAACTATGGATTCCGCGGGATACGCGCCGTGGATAATGGTTGTCTATGGGGCTGGCGAGCTGCCGGCCCCCCCGCCCCCCCCCGCTACGCAGCAGCCACCGTAATTGCGGGTGAAATCCGTCCCCGCAATTACGCCGGCAATAAGCCGTGTGAACCTAGCCTAGGGATAGGTTCACCCCATATTATTGCATCTTGTTGAAAGTGCCTGTTTTTTGGGTATGGACAAATTAACCATTAAATCAGGATGCAGCAGGTTACAAAAAAATTCAGGGTTCATTTGTTCTGTTTAATAACAGGATCCAAATAGACTGGACTACATCAGGGACCTGAATTTAAAAAAAAAAGAAAAAGGGAGCTGCTGCTTCCCACGCCTGCCTCTTGCAAGTGTATTTATAGTCATGAATAATTTTAAGGAACACAGTGGGGATCATAATTACATTGAACATGATCAGATCCATCTTAAAGGGATTTTACCACGAAGTAAAATTGATGTGGGAAGTTTGCAAATGAAATAATAAACATTTTTACCATTCATCATTATTAAAAATTATCTACCATTTATGTTTAGGCTGCTACCTTAGTGATCCATAGTGTACAGCTCGTCTCCAGGGGATACCACCAGTGATGAGAGCTCCTCAGCTCTGGCTGCACATGCTCAGATATCACCTCTCAGGCTTGATAATCACACAATCTCACTGCTGATTGAGTGTTCAAACCCCAGGTGCTGTCATTCTATTCCTGTTCCCTGTACTCTTTAGTAATTAGTCAAACAGTGCAAATAAATAAAAGGAAAAAAGAAACCTCAATCAGGTATAAGCATTGAGAAAAAAAATCCACATGTTTGATTCCTGCAGGGATTTGAACCTAACCATTCAGCTACATTGTAGCTACTCCCAGCTTTTTACATAAACAGTCCTTTGTTTAACTAGAGTGAGCACACGGTGGGGAAAGGCATGGTGATATCAAGCCTGCTGAGTCATATGATATGCATTTCTAAAAAATCATACATGCCCCATTTGAACACATTGAAAGTTGAAGTAGGACAAACCAGGCATTAAATGTCTTCATGGTAAAACCTCTTTAACAGCATTTTAGGCCCCTGGGCAAAGCAGTGCACTGAGCCTACCAAAGCAGATGGTATCACCCAGGCATATGACATATTAGGCCACACCTCTAACTACTCTCAAGTACACCCAATCATGCCCAGTTTCCTCTGGCAATCAGTACAGAGTGTAGTTGGGACCCTCCTGTCTTGAAAAGCATGGAGGTCTGAAAAGACACCAAGCAGGGGCGTCGCTAGGGTGTTTTATTCGGGGCGGGCCCCGAATAAAACCCCCTGTGCCCCGAGTCTCCCGGGCTCCAGGCCGCTGCCGTGGGCCTGGAGAAACCGACTGGCCCTTCAGCTGCATGGCGTCCAACTGGACCACATGCAGCTGGTGGCTTCTGCGGAGCAGAGAGCGAGCTCTCCCTGCTCCGCTGACAGTGTCGGACCGGCCTGGGTCCGACACTGCGGGGCCCGCCGGGTCCTCACCAGCGCTGAGGACCCGCCGCGGCCCCGTGCGCCTCAGCGGCAGCGTCGCGATGATGTGATGTCATCGCGACGCTGCCTCTCCTCGGGCGCACAGCGCGTCATAGGCCGTGCGCCCGAGAACTGCCGAGGAAGCGCGGCTAAGAGGACAGAGCGCGCTTCGCCGGGGAGCTAAGGTGAGTATGAATGTTGTTATTTATAAAGCGTTTACCTGCCTCAGTGCCCCTATTTACTGCCTGTGCCCCTATAATGACTGCCTGTGGCCCCCATATCCCTGCCTGTGGCCCCCATATACTGCCTGTGGCCCCCTATACTGCCTGTGCCCCTATTTTACTGCCTGCCTGGGGCCCCCATATCCCTGCCTGTGGCCCCCATATCCCTGCCTGTGGCCCTATAATGCCTGCCTGTGGCCCCCATATACTGCCTGTGACCCCCATATGCTGCCTGTGACCCCCATATCCCTGCCTGTGCCCCTATAATCCCTGCATGTGGCCCCCATATCCCTGCCGGTGGCCCCCCATATTACTGCCTGTGGCCCTATAATCCCTGCCTGTGGCCCTATAATCCCTGCCTGTGGCCCCCATATACTGCCTGTGCCCCTATATACCTGCCTGTGGCCCCCATATACTGCCTGTGCCCCTATATACCTGCCTGTGGCCCCCAAAAACTGCCTTTCCCCCTACAATGCAAGACTGTGGCCCCCAGATCCCTGCCTGTGGCCCCCAAATTACTGCCTGTGCCCCTATAATGCCTGCCTGTGGCCCCCATATCCCTGCCTGTGGCCCCCATATCCCTGCCTGTGCCCCTATATACCTGCCTGTGGCCCCCTTATACTGCCTGTGCCCCTAAAAATGCCTGCCTGTGGCCCCCAAAATCCCTGCCTGTGGCCCCCATATTACTGCCTGTGGCCCCCATATACTGCCTGTGCCCTATTAGCCTGCCTGTGGCCCCCATATCACTGCCTGTGGCCCCCAAATAAATGCATGTGGCCCCATATATTTGCCTGTGCCCCCCATATCCTGCCTGTGCCCCCAAAATCCTGCCTGTGGCCCCCATATCCTGCCTGTGGCCCCCATATCCCTGCCTGTGCCCCTATAATGCCTGACTGTGCCCCCCATAATACTGCCTGTGGCCCCCATCTCCCTGCCTGTGGCCCCCCATATCCCTGCCTGTGCCCCCATATACCTGCATGTGGCCCCCATATACTGCCTCAGTGCCCTATATTCTGCCTCAGTGCCCCTATATACCTCTTGTGGCCCGTATATACTGCCCAGTGCCCCATTTTACTGCCTGTGCCCCCTGTATACTGCCTGTCCCCCCCTATATACCTGCCTGTGGCCCCCTATATACCTGCCTGGGCCCCCTATATACCTGCCTGGGGCCCCATATACTGCTTCAGTGCCCCTATATACCAAAACTGAGGGGACTGCTATACCTATAATAAGGAGTTGCTGGAAAAGTGAGGATTCTAAAATATTTGTGTCCAAATCCTGGGGGACGAGTATTGGCCGGGAGCAATCAGCATGAAGGTGTGAACCGGATGGAGAAAAAAGGGAAGGTGAACGACGCTGATCAGAAAATGATGTCTCCGGTGAGTCACTAAATTAACTGCAGTGTAATCACTTATATGTCTGCAGAGCCTACATACAGCTAGTATCTACCACTATATGGTCACTATATGGCGGTGGTATATGACTTCAGAGCCTGTGTCCAGCTGGAAGTCACATGTGGGGTCTGGTAGGATTATTTGATCCTTAATTAGTAATAGGTTTGGGTCTTGGTGTTGTAGGAGGGTTTTAGTAACAATCACTTGTCTGGTAGATTTGCTCCAAATTTTTCGTGTATGTTTTGGTGACTGTTTAGGGTATTGTCATAGGAATGTGAGAAGTTCTGAAAAAGTAAATTTTTCATGGGTGATTTTTACTGTCATGACGGGTGAGGAGAAAGGACGGGATCTGTGTGGGATGTGCCCGAAAATTAGTGACAGGAACAGAAGGTTTTCCCGTAAAAAAACATCCACAGTTCACAATGAGGCGTGAAAAATGTCGTGTGAACCCCGCCCTACCCAGAAAAACACACAGGGCCCGAGCCCCGGATGTTTTAGGACCCTAGCAACGCCCCTGACACCAAGAGAAATTAGATTGTTTAGTGTAGGTTCCCCATATACACTGAGGTCACCTTGTTGTGAATGGATAAGACCTCACAGTATCGATCAAAGTGTGCACTAAAGATGACATGTATGAAACCTGATGCCAGCATACCAGTTTTAAATCACTTTTGAAGCCTGTAGAAGGTGCCAGTATGTATGAAAGTGTCTCACAGCACTTGGTCCATGTCGAGGCACGGCCAAGAGTGATGTCATATAATTGGGCGGGGCCCACCTCAGTGCTATGCCCAGGGGCCCATAATTCTGTTAAGACAGCTCTGGTTACATGCCATTGCCTGACATCATTGTTCGGAAGCCCTAACGGTGACATTAGGCAATGGTACACGATCACTGCAGCTAATGAGCAGCTCCAGTGGTGACGTCCATTTTGGCCAGGAAGTAAACAGAAAACTGGTGGAGAGAGAGGATGGCAGCAGCGCTAACACCCAGGCAAGAGGAAAGGCGAGTTTAAGCTTTTTTGTTTTATCAGGCCATCAGTATTGGAAAAAAAATACATTAAAATGAAAGGGACAACCCTTTTAACTCTATTTTACCCTATGGTAAACAGTGGGAAAAAATAGCAGAATCACATTTTTATTACATCCGCCTCCCCCTAAAAACAAGTTATCACCATTTTAAATACAGTTGAAACCAGAAGTTTACATAAACTATATAAAAAGACACATACGCTTGTTTTTCTCACTATCTGACATGAAATCAGAATAAACCTTACCCGTTTTATGTCAATTAGGATTACCAAAACTATTTATATTTGCCAAATGCCAGAATAATGAAAGAATTTTTGGAGACAATTTTATTACTTTCTGCAAAGTCAAAAGTTTACATACATTTCATTAGTATTTAGTAGCATTGCCCTTCAACTGTATGAGTTGGGTCAAACGTTTTGGATATCATTCCACAAGCTTCTCACAATAGTTGGTAGGAATTTTGGCCCATTCCTTCTGACAGAACTGGTGTAACTGAGCCATATTTGTAGTCGTCTTGCTCGCACCTGCCTTTTCAGCTTTGCCCATAAATTTTCAATAGGATTGAGATCAGTGCTTTGTGATGGCCACTCCAAAACATTCACTTGGTTTTCCTTAAGCCACTTTGTAACCAGTTTGGCAGTATGCTTCGGGTCATTATTCATTTGGAAGATCCATTTCAGTCCAAGCTTTAACTTCCTGGCTGATCTTGAGATGTTGCTTCAGTATTGCCACATAATCATCTTTCTTAATGATGCCATTTATTTTGTGAAGTGCAACAGTCCCTCCTGCAGTAAAAAAAATGCTACAACATGATGCTGCCACCCCCGTGTTTCACAGTTGGGATGGTGTTCTTAGGCTTCCAAACTTCTCCCTTTTTTCCTCCAAACGTAACAATGGTCATTATGGCCAAACAGTTCAATTTTAGCTTCATCAGATGAGAGGACATGTCTCCAAAATGTAGGTTTTTGTTCTGTGTGCATTTGCAAACATTAATCTGACTTTTATATGTTTCTTTTGGAGTAATGGCTACTTCCTGGCACAGTGGCTTTTCAGTCCATGTTGATACAGTACTCGTTTCTCCGTGGATAATGACACAATCTTACCAGCTTCCGCCAGCATCTTCACAAGGTCTTTTGCTTTTGTTCTTGGGTTGATATGCACATGTCGGACTAAAGCACGTTCATCTCTATCTCTAAGACACAGAATCCGTCTCCTTCTTGAGCAGTATGATGGCTGGACATTCCCATCTTGTTTGTACTTGCATATAATTGTTTGTACAGATGAGCGAGGCATCTTCAGGTATCTGGAAATTGCACCCAAGGATGATGCAGACTTGAGCAAGTCCACAATTCTCTTCCTGATATCTTAGCTGGTTTCTTTAGACTTTCCCATCATGTTACACACAGAAGCAGTGTGTTTCTGGTGTGCAATTAAAATACATCCATACCCGTGACTCTAATTAACTCAGATGTTGCCAATAAACCTATCAGAAGTTTCCAAAGACATGACATTATATAAACTATATAAAAAGACACATACGCTTGTTTTTCTCACTATCTGACATGAAATCAGAATAAACCTTACCCGTTTTAGGTCAATTAGGATCCAAAATTATTTATATTTGCCAAATGCCAGAATAATGAGAGAGAGAGAATTTTTTAAGACAATTTTATTACTTTCTGCAAAGTCAAAAGTTTACATACATTTCATCAGTATTTGGTAGCATTGCCCTTCTATCTTGGCTGGTTTCTTTAGACTTTCCCATCATGTTACACACAGAAGCAGTGTGTTTCTGGTGTGCAATTAAAATACATCCATACCCGTCACTCTAATTAACTCAGATGTTGCCAATAAACCTATCAGAAGTTTCCAAAGACATGACATCATCATATGGGCTGTCCCAAATTGTTTAAAGGCATAGTAATCCTAGTGTATGTAAACTTTTGACTTTACAGAAAGTAATAGAAATACCTTAAATAATTCTCTCTTTCATTATTCTGCATTTGGCAAATATAAATAATTTTGGTAATCCTAATTGACCTAAAATGGGTAAGGTTTATTCTGATGTCATCTCAGTTAATGAGAAAGACGTGCATATGTGTCTTTTATATAGTGTATGTAAACTTCTGCTTTCAACTGTATAACCCAAAACAGGGCCACTGAAAAATAAAACCTGTCCTGCACAAAAACAGACATTGCACATTGATGAAAAAAAAAAGCCTGACTCTTTATGGGATAGAGGTAACTTTTTTCTAATCTTGGAAAAATAAGCAGTACCTTCAAAAAAGTGATTGCATTGATAATGTCACGGCAAGCCTAGGTGCTAACTGGTTATCAGATTCTTGTGTAGTCAGCGAAGTGACCTGGACGGGGAATTGGTGGAGCCACAGACGGAGTGTCAGCATACCCCCAACCAATTCCAATGTGGGTGGGGTTAAGGGTTTATTTTATACCCTCTGGAGCAAATTACATACTACATTACTTTTCATTTGTTCACAGACTTTAGCCATTCGGTGGACATTCACCATCCAATCGGTCAATACACTTCAAATTACACTTTAATAGGTTATATTTTCAATCCACACTTATACATATTCAAATCTGACTACCTGGCTAGTTGCCATTATAGGTTGCTTCTTATCTCTCTTCATCATGTGGACTTTCATGAAGCTTCTAACTTAATATTTCTGTAATGTCATTAAAGTTGGCAATTAGCCCGTCGCTATCTTCTCACAGTGCAGTTAAAAAACATATTGCTACCGAGATGTAAAACGCCATTTTATATGTCTAGTTTATGTATACTGAGACATGTTCAGAGATACTAAATATGAATATATATTTATATTTATGGCACCTTTAGAAATTAAAACAATATCTCAAAATAACTGTAGTTTAGTCTAAAAATTCCCATAAACATGAGACTTTCCTCATCAATAATATGTCACAACTACTAAGATACATTAAAAACACTTACGACTTGTTTTACGTTTTTTTAATGATGTATCTTAGTAATTGTGATTGGACTTAATTTCTTATGTATTGAAAATAAATGCACAGCTCACCTGTAATGTTATTCCATCTGTGCCGTCCAAACGAGCTAACGGTTCTGGGTGCCAACTCCTCCAAACCAAAGCAAAAAGAAAGCTTTACAGCATGAACCGGCTCAGTAATTCTTTGGCACACAAAAGCTATGGCAGGTGCAGACCGGGCTTAATGAAAAGCATAAAAGCTTAAACTTTATTATTCCATTTTAGAAGTAAAAACTTTAACATACATGCAGATACGATGCGAGAGACCTCCAGAGCAAGGCAAGTGTTGTCTGCGGAGCTAATCCGCCGATGCGTTTTTGGGTCACATGACCCTTACTCAAATGATTAGCTCCACAGACAACACTTGGCTTGCTCTGGAGGTCTCTCGCATCGTATCTGCATGTATGTTAAAGTTTTTACTTCTAAAATGGAATAATGAAGTTTAAGCTTTTATGCTTTTCATTAAGCCCGGTCTGCACCTGCCATAGCTTTTGTGTGCCAAAGAATCACTGAGCCGGTTCATGCTGTTTAGCTTTCTTTTTGCTTTTAATTTCTTATGTACTCTTGGTGTCATAATTTTTTTGGTATATTATTTATGGTTATATGATGATTGGTATATAATTATTTTTGGATCGGTATTTGAATTGGTATTCTAAGCATATTTCCATTCACTGGCAGCAAGCCAAGATCTTTCAAAATTCGAGGAACTGAATAACAAAGTCCCTCCAAATGTATTATACAACAAAGAAACATTATAGAAGTCTGGGCAGTAGCCACTCACAACAGTCATTTCAGTGAGGTCCCAGCACATACGTTGTCAGGAGAAGTGGATAGGAGCACTTGATTCCTGAGATCACAGGGGTCTTATTCTAATTATTATTATTCATTTTAGAGCACCATTACTTCCAGGGCGCTGTACATTTGGGGGGGGGGTTTCATACAAAGTATATGTTACACAAGTACAATGGCGATGATAAATGACTAACAACTGGCACAGAGGGAGAGAGGACCCTGCCTTTGAGTGCTTACAATCTACAAGGAGGAAAGAGACAGGAGGTGAGGGGCAGACATGTTTGTGGAGTGGAGTAGTGCAACCCGGTTAATGTTGGTTATACGCAATCCTGAAAAAGATGAGTTTTCAGGTTGCTTTTTAG